>JASANE010019764.1:0-28225 GCA_030248225.1 Trileptium ribeirensis | reverse complement strand
GCTCTTAATCCATTCAGTCATAAATATATCGAAAACAAGCAGCAGTAATCAACGTCATGAAATGTATCAAATTTATGACCTAAATTTTTCCAACCTTTTTGGAATTTGTGAATCCCAAACTGCAGTTAGTGTTTGAACACGGCTATCGAAAAATGATTTTATTTCCACCCATAACATTATATACTTAATCCATTCAGTCATAAATATATCGAAAACAAGCAGCAGCAATCAACGTTATGTAACTTATCAAATTTATGACCTAAATTTTTCCAACCTTTTTGGGCTTTGTGAAATCGAAATGGCAGTTAGTGTTTGAACACGGCTATCGAAAAATGATTTTATTTCCACCCATAACATTGTCCTTAATCCATTCAGTCATAAATATATCGAAAACAAGCAGCAGCAATCAACGTCATGAAATGTATCAAATTTATGACCTAAATTTTTCCAACCTTTTTGGACTTTGTGAAATCGAAATGGCAGTTAGTGTTTCAACACTGCTATCAAAAATAATTATCTGGAACATTATGGCTATCTAATATTATAAAAAACAATATGTGTAGTGAATCCGTGTGAATTTTCTTTATCTCTTTTCACTCACGAAATGCAAAAAAACGATGGCATGCTAAGTCTGTGCGCAACGCGTTTGAATTCTCGTTCAGTAGCTAAAATATGAAAAACGATTTGCCAACGCAACCGTTCATTATTTATTAACTTTGTACAATACCAAAACTGAAAGGATACGACTACAGCTGCATAATTCTAGTAAATGAAAATATTAACTAAGGTTGAAAAATGCCTAACGCTACAAACTTAAGTCGCTGGCAAAAAAGACACGTGCAATACCGTGTTTTTGTGATCTAGTTAAAATTGTTCCACATTTACGGAAAGCTTTCACATTTTCTAGTACAAACGAAATTAGTTAAAACTGCTAATTATTTTGCAACAAAAAAACCCGCATATACGTGTGTCGCGTACCTTTCCAATCGATTGCTTGAGAATACTCCATATTGAGATCTGATCGCGCTCGAACGCCAGAGCCGGTAGCTTTTTCCTTAAACAAATTGTTATAAAATAAAATTAATGATAGGAAAATTACAAACCCAAATCGGAAAAACTACCTTTATTTAATTTTCAAAAAAGCTATTTAGAAATCCTCAAAAATAAAAGAAGTTTCTCAAAGTTTGAGGATGATTACTTGATCTATAAATTTTTCTTAAAATTACCCCGTAGTATTTCATTGAATATTGAAGTTAATGGATGCTTGGACAAGGTAATTGCTTGGACGAAAGAGATTATCATAGATTACGTGAAGTAAGTAACATTTCACCAAATAAAATAATGCCATGAAACATAGAAGAAGTTACAAATTCCGAATCAAATAAAAAATTTTCATGTTTCGCCAGATATATCATTACTATCAACAGCATATCACTGACTCTTGATGACACTGGTTCGCCAAAAATCAAAAGGGAACAACGGTCTATGGTGGACCATTGATGGTACTGACAAGCCGAAATGGTGCAAAATTGCTAAATTAGAAGCCCTTAATAGTCTTCCGAAAAAAGTATACAATCTTACTTGTAAAATAACTAATGAGCTGAGCAAATCGAATTTCGACAAATAATAGTTCGGTGACAAGTCAAAATACATAGAGCATAAGTATTTTGAATAACACGGTATATATACGTTTTTCATGAAAAAAAACGTTAATAAGTTATAAAACTACCAACAATAAGCTTGAGGACTCTTCGAAAAAAACAATCGAAAAGTTTTCTAGGCAATACCGCCGGCCAAAACATGAAGATTTTCCAAAAACTATTTGCCGGATTCATAAATGAAACTGAAAAGTTATTCTAAAACCAAAGCAAAATCCCACACCAAAAACGTTTCACTTTTTAATATTAATGAAAAAAATAAAAAAATGAGGAAATAGTATTTTTATCTTATGTCAAAAAATTTTGAAAATTCATTAATAGATACCCGGGCTCACGCCATACCAACATATAGGTACTCAATTTTTTTATCCCTAAACATAAATATAACGATAAGCTCGCTTCACTGGCTCCGTTACAAAAAATCGTTAGTATATTTATATATAAGCAAGGTGCCCAAGGAGGTAGCTGCAGTTACCGTACTAACGTCAAACCCCCTCAACCATATTTAAACCTCTCAGAGGTCAGGATTCGGCGGGTGCATTTATCGAACATTTTTTAATACCATAAAATACTCTTGTTCCAATCGCATTACATTATATACGTACGTTGCATACATATAAAATGCATGTTAAAAATTGTTACAATATTAAGCACGATATAATACATATATAAACTAACAAGTTACAATAACGGAGAACCTACAATTCGCGACATATTTAGTCAAATCAAATCACAGAAAAATAACTGTGCAAAACAATTTCTGTGTAACTATGTCAGGGATCGAGGAGAGAAAATCTAGAGGATCGGTGGAGGCTGCCCGAAGCCTCCATCCCTGTAAAAACCGTTAGTCTCCATCCTTTATATATATAGCTTTACACGGGAACTACGACGTACTCTACATGTATATTTTCAAATGTTATTTTAAACATAATGTTAAGCACTGATGCAGCAAAGTGCTGTAACAGGGCAGAACCCTAATCACGATCATAATAGCGTATCACAGTTAAAAATTACATAAATTTAAGGCAGTAGATATCCTAGTTTCCCGGCCTTGCAACATAGCCAAATTAATAACGCTCAGAATTTTCGGCCGAAACAACGCGAAATTCACAAACAATAAGCAATTTCTGCTTGTAACATATATATATATATATATATATTTGATCGGCTTCCCTTAGTTTCGATAATTTATGATACGTAATATTTTGCGATTTTTTGCAATTTCCCGAATTTTGAATTTTCCGTGTTTTCGCCACCAATCGTGGAGCTGACCTGACTGGAGCTTGCGAAGTTCTATGACCACCGCTTGGATAAAGGTTGCAGTTATGCGTGAACGAACGGTGGAGTGGACAGTAATAGTGTGTGGCGATACACGAACTAGAGACGATCTAGTTTACGGTACGGACCGGACCCCAGTTCTCGGGAAAGCGTGGCGCCAAAATAATGTAGGCAGGGAATGAAAGATAATTTAAGCTTCATCATTTCAAATCGAACAAGCACAAATCTCGGAAACTGTGAAACCAAATCTTGCAACTCTACTATTGTCTTTGGTTCGAGTCCGCCGACAACAAAACGATGTCCACCGTACATTGAAGTTCCGTCTGGAAATTTATTTTGCAGATACAAAATTTAGTGACCATATTATACAAAAAGTATTCAGAATTTCGAGCCGTAGCGCAATATCTCGCTTTCCTATGTTGTCTAATATTGGGCATTTTATGAACAGGCGAATTGGGAGGTTCCTGCATACGAACTGAGCGATATTGTATTAGTTAGAATGACAGCGTTTATCCAAGCAAGACCAACCGATGTCCTCGTGTATTGTATCGTTTCGGCGTGGGATGTTTAAAGTGCCACCTTCCATATATTGGTCCAAAACAGTATCATACGTGGAACTTTTATAAATGTACATGGAAGAGTTTCCATGCTAGCTCAGTAGTATCCCAAAACTTAAGGTTATGTATTCACAATAATATTTATATTTCCAATGCGCAAATAGAAGAATAATACAGTCAAAAGCCCATTTTTGATTTATAAGTGATTCGAGTGAAACCAGCCAAGCGAAGAATTCTTACTAGCCATCTGGTGTTGGTTTTTAGTGTGCTACGAATAACTCAACTACGTATGGATGAGCAGATTGCTTCGCGAGGTCGCTCAAGTGCAAGCTTAAAAACTTCTATTGGTAAGCGTGAAGCCCGAATTCTAACATCTTCCCATCAATCAGGCCGAAGAAAGCTCGAGGGTCAAGTCCCGAAGGGGCCCGACAAAAAACATTTATTACTTGTCCACAATCGCTGAGACATAATACAGCAAGCAAGACTATTTAATACTGTAAATAACGATTTGCAACGCGACTCTTTTAAGATGTATATTTGCGTCAAGAGGGGCTTTAAAATTAACCCGACATCCATAACACACGAAAATGACAATATCTCTCAACTCAAGGGACATGGGTGTTTTTGGCTCAGTGTGGATATAAAATCCTCTTCCATAATATGCACACAGTGGGCTAATATTTCCAACTTTTACGGTGTATAGTTGGGTCATGACGGGTTTTTGAATGGGACCATGAGACCCAACAGATACGAAAACGGCAATATCTCCGTAATGCTCAAGATTTAACGGTGTGATTAACGGTAAATTCATGCGCAATATAGCTGTATACGTCTCAGCAAATTACGGATTCAACACTCAGAATTCACCACCTTGGCGTTAAGATAAGCTACTGATTTTAAAAACCGCAAATTTTTTAAATAAAGGAAATCTCATGTGGATTTCGAAATTTGTGACATCATGACAACAACTAACATAAATGTCAAACCCTAAATATATCACGCCGAAGTTTGATTTCTCAATAGTTGCACAATATACGCTTTATTTCGGAGCCACACACTTTATTTCATTAAATAACAAAACCTATAGTGCTAAAAAACCTACTACTGCTGCGATGGCGATGATATGTTCTTTTGTTTTTCCCGCATATTCTACATTCAGAACGTTTAATTGGCCAAAATTTTGTTTGCCCCATAAGTTTTGGAAGGATCGCTTTATCAGGTACATTTTTGCACCATTAAATTTGTCTAGACAAGCCAAATCGAACGACTCTCAACATGACTATATATATTTAAAAAATTGTAAATTTTTATTAAATGCGATAAATATTGGAGAAAACTTAAGCGCCGACATGAAGATGAAAAACTATATTATTTAGGCTTCGATGTTGTTGATGGATACATTGACAGACGGCGCTAGAACCAAAACGTATCTCGCACACATTGGAAAACAAAATAGAGAAAGATAATCAGAAAAGACTAATTTTTCAAGGTATTTAAAAAGTATTCTTATAAATTTTATAAACACTGGATTGTATTAAATAGCCCTATTTCGGATCAGAAGCATTATTTTGAACATACAGATCTGAATTAACGCATAAAGAAGCATTTTTCGTGGTAGTGCCAAGCACAACTGAAGTCAATTCGAGAAATAGCGCCAATGTTATAGTGACAGAATTCTTAAAATTCTATTATCTGCTTTTCAATAAATAACCAAACGTTTTATGGGAGCATAAGACCTGGAATTTAGTATCAGAGCTCCTCAAAAATTTTCAAAAAATACATATTTAGAATTATGAATGACAAAAAAGCAGCATGGTTTAATCGTTTTTTTAAAATAAGTATATATGTATTTTACAAGAATATACAGCAAAAACGTATATAATCAAAAGACAACGCAATATCCCTACTTTAATGGCCGTAACACATTATATCACTAGTCGATAGTGGAACTACATTTGTGAGCGGAGCTTGGGCTGTGGCATTACGAATGTACTCAATTTTATGTTCTTCAAATAACTACATTGCATAGGGCTTTATCATTAGTAAAAATATTATATTTGAATTCTTCGACCCAAAAAACCCTATAATGGTTTCATCGAAACGATTCTATTTCAATAAATAACACAAATATTGCAAAATTCTCTACTTTAGCTGCATAAGCTTAACTAATTAGCTAATTACTAATTAACCACTCAAAATTTTTTAATCCCAAATATCAGGTGCACACTCTGACATGATAGGCTTTAAAACAAAAAAAAAGTTTTTTAAAATCGGTTCAGTGGTTCTTGAGATACGTCGGACCGAACGAACGGACATCGACTTTTTTTAGTAGGTCCAACCGTGTCCAACTGAAAAAACTAGGCGGTTCGCTGTACTGGGCACTGTAGAAGCCACTAGACAGTTCCCTTTAGTGGGCGCTGTAGACCACAGGGAGCTCCCTTTACTAGCCCTGCAGAAGCGCAAATTAAGATATCTTTAGGACGCTATAAATTCATGTGCTGTGCCCGTGGCGGGCAGACTCCCTGAATGCCGGCGAACTTCCATTTGGGTGGTTGGTTGGGCGATAGGGAGGTGGGCTATGAAGGCGGATGACGTCTTTGTCGTGAAGCCTGGGCAGCGAGAGGTCGCTTGCGAAGAATCCACTATCAAAAAATTAACAAGATTAGAATGGATCTAAAACGCAAAGCGATAAATATGTTGAGCCATTAAAGATTCAACAACTTGCGGGCCTCGCGGGCCTGAAAAAATGCATTGAGCTGCGGGTACGGGCCTAGTTGCGGTGAACAGCCCTTTGATATGCGCAGCTACCCTTGGGCGCAATAAGTTCTGCACGCGTACAGCTCTGCCCTAACATATCATTTCAGGTTTCCCTAATCGGATAATGGTAAATGTTTTGTTTTTCTAAACTTCATGCTAAGGCGCTTAGGCTAAAACTAAACCTAAGCTTAGCGTGTGCTCACAATTGACTTTAAAAATTTGGGCCAAGGAATTGATATTAAGCTTCCTACCTCCGTCTGTTATAGGAGGAAAACTCTAACATGACCCGTTTACTAATGTCAGCAGCGTGCCCCAGTGCTTTTCTTGACTCTTCCAAGTGTGCCGGCCAAGGGACCATTTGACACCGAAATTAGTTCTACTCGCTAAATGTTCAAACTGACGTGCGATCAAATCTGAACTGGTCCACGGTTACAAGCCACAACTCAGCGTAAAGCGGTAAAAATATCACCACCGCTGATATTGGACATTCAATTAGGTTACCGCAGTAACATTCATTATGAATAAGCTCAATACACTCGCTAGGACTAACTTTTTCGCGTTGATATCGGCTGTTCTCGATCTACTAAGCAACAGCACACCGCCACAACTACCGTTATCATCACAAGGCTTCTTCAAATCATTTGCAGCCATTATACAATAATAACCTATAGTTACCGTACGTCAAATATTTTGGCGAAACTAATTATTTAGTTTAGTTGTAAAGTTAAAAGATATCCACTCAAATAATCATGTAGCTGGGAAATAATGCCTTGCAACTAATTATCTCCACTAAGAATTATTAAATATTTAAATAATTGTATACATATTTATCAGAGTTGAACGATAGTACACAAAAAGAAATCATATAAGCCTGAAACAATGACAATGATGAACCACATGGACTGTCAGAAGCGGTGGCCGTAATGTTAAATTGTTGATGGCTAATGCGCGAGCAAACTTAAAATGACCCCGGCAACCGACAAAATTTGTTACGGAACGCTTTTTGGTCAATTGAAATTCGGCGTAAAACTGTTCGCGAACACAGCGCTCCCGATTGAAATCTAACAATTTTGTGTTCACGAAAATTGAGGTAAAATTACCCAAATGTTTGAGAACGAAAATTTGTTGATTTCATTGTGACGCCACTTTTGCATTAAATTTGTTCGCGAACACTGTTATAATCCAAATTTAAACGATAATGCCTTAGGGAACAGTATTTCTGCAAACTGAAATCAACGAAATTCTGTTCAAACACAAGTCTAATTTCTGGCACTTGAATTAGATTTTGCCAAATTTTCGGTTAGCGAAAAACCGAATGAAATGAAGCTTGTTTTCCGTAACAAGGGTTTGCCATTCGCTATCGGTAATGTCAAAATAGGATGGTTGGCGGGGTCACCTTAAGTTTACTCACGCATAATGACCAAGGAACTCAACTATGAAAAAAGTAACTGATTATCAAATACCCATGCTCGCTCTGTTTCGACCGTCGTGACAGTTACATACTAAGTAGTTTAATAATATACGCATTGGATAGAACAGGTTTCGGTTCCGTTTAAAACTTACAGTTCCAGCTAATTCCACTTCCGGTTCTTCAGTGATATACGTAAAACTAATATGGATATTCGTTAATCTGTTTATTTCAATGTTCAAAACGGAGCTTCTTAAGCCCCTAGCAAAGTCTCAGAAAAGTTATAATATACAGCAGCAATGCATTCGACGCAAAGTTACTGCTTTAACTGCAAAGTACATATCGAAAACTCTGTTTCTCCTTGCGATGATCTAAAACGCTAAAAGTTTTAAAATTAATAAATAACATATTTTATGAATAATTACACGATTTCAGGCAAGATTTTTTCACCTTGTAGATTCCTGGTCGTTTCTCTTATTGAATGGCATTGCAATCAAATACAATAATTGCTTTTATCGCATGCAGCAATTGCGGAGATGTAAAGGTTCATTCCTGCACTCTGAGTACAATTATGTTAAAAAAAGTGTAGACATATTTTTGTTTGAGTTGGTAATGTTAAACTCCTGCAATGTCGCACAGGGTCAACGATACGCCGAGCCTTATGTGAATTTAAAACAATAAGACAAACACTACTGAATGTGATTTTCCTACTTACATTTCCACGGCATTTTTAATAAAGAATTCCCTACACTAATAAATTTTTAAACTAATCAATAATTCAGAAAATGGATACAAAAATCCAGAGCGTAGCGTAGCTTGCGATATATATACCAAAACAATAAAGCTGACTGACTAGAAGGTAATAGATGTTTGAGCAAAAACAAACTTGAATGATAGCAGTTACGATATATGCTAGTATCGTGCTACTCTGAAATTGGTATGTACAATTGCAAAAAAACACATTTTCAGAAGGCATATTAACAGATTCTTGTGGGTCTCGAAAAGTTTATATTGGCAAACTTCTATTAATATATAAAATCAATAATGACTTGGGAATCCAACCTAAACTGGGGTCAATTCCAAAAATAAGGTGAATCATTAACATCAATGTACGTATGATAGACCTGATAGGATATCACGCTGTTAGTGCCTTGCTTCATGAATTACATTGCCATATCGAGCAGCGCTGAACAAACTGCTGACGGGGCGATGTCATACACCAGGTTTGTTTGGCTTAATGTCGAGCTCACTGGCATTGACCCATACCGATACTGTCGCACATATACATAGGACCCCTCCTGAAGGGGCGCTACGCAACGAACCGAATTAAAGCAGGGCTTGGTATTGTATTTAGTTGCTGTAGTGCTGTCATATGTGTGGAAAAGTTAATCTCATCTGTGCGTGTCACGAATTTCAGGTGTACAACGCTCAAGTTGAAACAATGTCTAAATAAAGCATCGATACCGTATCAGACAAGGCCCTGAGCCCCTCTTGAGTGCAAAGGATGATAACTATAACGTGACTGTTCCAGCGACTTACGGAAAATTAAAAAAATAGTTATTTACAATATATAAGTACTGGGGTATGTTTTAAAGTTTATTTTATTTATTTATTTAAGATAATTTATTTTAGTTTAAATAAAATGTATTTAGGCTGGCTTACGATAATTAATATACAATCAACTAAAACATTTAGAAATCCCACTCGTTACTCGTAGAACGATGGAAATCGCGCGACAGAGAGCTTAGTCTACTTCCAATTGCAAACCAGCCGCGCTAAAGTTATAGACGGTTTGAGCAATCAAAAATCTATACGGCTTCTTATCTATCCACCCGGAACTTCTCCATATGAAACTACGTAAAACAGCTTACAATTTTCAATGTTCTAAAGTCCCAAATTTGGTTTCCTAACACTCATTGAAAGCTTACGGAACACAATACACCAGTATATAATAAATACATTTAGAGCAAAAACAGCTTGTGTTTGATTATCCCCTAAATTCCCAACGTAAGTTTCCTATGCTCCACCCTCCTGATAACCCCTCGAAGATCTTTACAATACACCAGTATATAATACATTTAGAGCAAAAACAGCTTGTGTTTGATTATCCCCTAAATTCCCAACGTAAGTTTCCTATGCTCCACCCTCCTGATAACCCCTCGAAGATCTTTACAATACACCAGTATATAATACATTTAGAGCAAAAACAGCTTGTGTTTGATTATCCCCTAAATTCCCAACGTAAGTTTCCTATGCTCCACCCTCCTGATAACCCCTCGAAGATCTTTAGGAGCACACCCCTACAACCTTTGGCGGAAGTTTGCTAAGTTGAAAAACGACCACATCACCAGAAATGATAATGAACATTAGTATAGCGCCATAATCTTCTAGAATATTTTTCAAAATAACTTTTGATAAAATTATATTTGAGTGCCTAAAACTACATATTATGTTTATATATTCGCTGTGTACAGCCGAAATTTGCAAGCCTCATTACAACAGCTATCACCATTTCAACGAGGGCGGGCGGTATATATGGCTCTAGCGATACACTAAACCAATTTTCAGCTTCAAGATAATTATCACCGTGACAGTTTTAGCCAATCTGTATATAATTCCCAAACTGCAAGCTAACAGTACAAAAAAAAACAAATCTAATCAGCAGATCGTGTTAAGAAACACACAAACTTGGTTAAATGCGACCCTGTGGAAATGTCACGTTGGTTGTTGCTGTACCAACATTTGATAGCCACCACAACCCACACCACCGTTTTCCGCTTATGATTCCCAACGCTAAAAGTAAAGATAACGATAATATCCAGATCACGAACTAGAAACCTCGACAACACCCAAATATGGGTACAACATAGGAAAATAAAGGCAGACGCTAACATAGAGCATCGGATAACTTAGTTATGCAGCGGCACCGCGGTGGCGTCGCAAAAGTGAGAGAGACGATGATTATTACTGGTGAGGCGATCGAAACTAAACATGGAACCTGTCATGACAATTTCAACTCTAAACATTGCAACAAAATAGCTTTCGAATATATATTCAATCAGTCAGTGGATAACCGGAAATGAATGTATTCACACACAGAACTGCAATTTTTAAACGCAATCAGAGCATGGGTCTTACCAATCTAAATCTGCATATATATATACTTGTATTAATGTAAAGAAATAAAGGTACTATTAAACTTTTAAATTGGCTCAAATGAATGATGCTGTGCAATTCATGGATTGTTGTGATATTATCTTTCTGAAGCTTTGAAGTGGCTCAAGAAGCTATTTCGATGATCGCTTATTTATCATCGTGGCCTCCGGCAAAAGTTATAACCTAAAACGTCTTGTGACCCCAAACGGCCAAATTCAAAAGTATCCAATTCGTAGTATATCACGGGGCAGCGCAAATACAAAGCTAGGTGCGAAACAACATTCCATTACGCGTCGAATAAAAATTGCGACAATCCATCAATCTGGCGAACAGTTTTTTTCTGTAATCCATCAATCTGGTGAACACACTGATAAAAAATGAATTATTAGAGAAATCACAGCTCGCTACGCTCGCTCCGTTTCAATAAAACTGTACAGTTTACGGATCAAGAGCTAGATGTGATATTCCATATGATCTAGGCTAGGCTCTCTGGGTAAGCGAACATTAGAGTGGACTGTAAATATTAAATGCAACCGTAACCGTGTCTTATCAATCTAAATATATTAAAATATCCGGAGTAATAAAGTTACTACGACTCATCTTAAATATGTTTCGGCTCACCTTGACTGAAAAAAGTTCGTTTTCATCGGCGAATAACGAAAGTTCGAAGTAAAGAACCAGTAAAATAAAAATTTGAAAGAAAACAGAGATGGCGTATTAAGCAACCTAACCATTAGTCCTCAGGCGTGGATCCCCAGCAAAGCATACATGCTCATAGGGGATTATCCCCTGAGGCTCGAACCCTCTCTCCACCTCGGCGTTTTGCGGACACCTCATGAAAAATAGCCTGATCGCCCTGGTGCTCCGCACCAAGCTTGTCCACCCCATCCCATCCCCGTGAAAATCTCCTGGGGATCCCCACAGTCTGTTATGACCAACATCAACGCCGTGATACGAAATCTTTTCTTGACCATATATATGTCTACATGTGTCTGCGTTGGTCCGCGGTAATCACGGTCACTGTCAAACAACTCAGATTTTAAAACAGGATAGCAACATGCCAGATAGCCATGCAGACAACCGGCCACGGGCCCTGGCCTTCTCTGCTAGATACTTAGAGTCTCTAATATTCAGAAGAAAGCCAGGTGCTATATACCTATTATCTTTAGCGTATTTAACGTCCGATACAACTTTGCTCTCAGACAAATTTAAATCCTGGAATTCAACCAGATACAGCATATCTCTGGCTCGAAGGTGATTTCTAAATACTGGGCTCTCTAGCATGCCGTAGACGTCGGAACACTTCGAGACCAAAAATGCTTCAATGGCAAACCAGAACCAATGCCCATTCCTGGCTCAACGTGTTTCGTACATATATATATATAAAGTTTACAACAGTGTTTTTGTCTAAATTGATTCTGCACCTCTGATCAATCGGTTATCTCAGACGTTTCATTTATCACTTTTTAGCCAGATACTTAATATCATATGCCAACGCAGGGGACGCTAGACATCGTCTCTCTGGAATGTGACAGATGTTAGATAACATGTTAATACCAACTAGTACACTAAATTAGAGCCACACAAGCAAGATCTCTGGCGTAAGTATTTAGCTACGTATCGATATTGCTTACCCTTTTGCTCCAGCAGATGCTCTTCGGACGGTTTCATTCGCCATACTATAAACAGACTGAATATGAGCCTCAAAGTGGTGGATGGGTTTTGCGATGAGTTTGGATCCCTACTTGGAAAGACGATATCTATTCTTGTCAACCATTTCCGTCTTCAGCTCTTAGATTTTAGTTATATCATACGCACACATGACAAAAGAGATTGCTTACTGTATCTCGGCATTTCACTATGAAAGCTGACGAGTTGAATGTATCTAGTGGGCAACGTAAAAATGACCTCCATGCCAAACACATGCTGTATCTGGTTGAATTCCAGGATTTGAATTTGTCTGAGAGCAAAATTGTATCATACGTTAAACACGCTAGAGATAATAAGTATGTGCCCCTGGCTTTCTTCTGAATACTGGAGAGTCTAACTGTATAGCAGAGAAGTCCAGGGCCCGTGGCTATCTGCGCGGCTATCGGGCGTGTCCCATACGGTGATGGAGATGTCATGCTTCAACACAGCTGTGCTTGTTCACCATGGACCAGCACGGACGACTGATCTGCAGCGCTGTCTCTGTTGCACAACTATCATCGCCATCGGTTTCGTGATATCGCGTCCGCCGAAAACAACCCTTTATAGAACTTTCCTTTGGGATTCTTCCACCATGGGATCAGGATCCCATGATCCTGAAGTGTATCCCCATCACCGCGGCAACCCTGTTTCGCATCGCCCAAAAAAGAGGCGCGTAGGAAATTTAAAATTTGCCAAATACTGGTGGTAAATTGGCAAGAATTATGGGGAAACATACAAAAATGGACAAAATGGTGGAAAAATTTTGAGTCTCAAAAAAATTTCGACATTTTACCCACACTGACAACCACCCCTACCTGCCGACCGGCTGATTTGCCCCCACTCCCGGTGGCACCGCTATCCCTTTGGGGCTACGGACCTTGAGCATATATACCCCTAGGATATATATTATGTTTTAGTTTTAACCTCTGCTGTGCTAAATAAGTAATGCGTCTCTAATTCAGATGTAATATGACTATGATTAACCACATATTAGTGTTTGGCTACGGCCGTGAGAGTGGTCAGCCATCCGTTCGAAGACCATTATCGATAAGATGGAACAATATTATAATACGTCCACTTTTTGGTTACCAATAAGCGTTTTTCTAATAAGCGTCTTTGTTTTAAAATGTAGCTACATAACTGACAACGTATAATGATATCATAATAGACTATCGCAAGGGTATAAAAGCCAAACTCAATTATACAATCGTCCGAGCAACACAACCAAAGCTAATCAACAGCTAACACCAGTACCAAACAGCATCGTGTAAAACCACCCATCAATAATGCCTATCTTACGAAAAATCGGTCGAGTATTAACAAAAGACCAAAAACGTTCTAAAACCGGTGTTGCTGGTTTTTCTTGCTGTGCGAAACATATTTTAAAAAACGGTTAATTCAAGATAAACCGACCTACCCACCGTCAAAACTGCAAAAAAACGATTACCAGCTCCGTTTCCAAGTTAAGAAAACTAACAAACATTATGCACGAGAGATTGAAACCGGTTCGCTCGTACACCACATCTTCCATAGCGACCGAAAGTGACATACGAACAAGCATGCTGCAGCTGCTGCTGTTGCTGCTAAGAACACGTCACTAACCTAAATTGAATACTACTACCGCAGAAGCGACAACTACAAATAATATATATACTATAATAGTGATGAGACGTTTCTCAGTTACTTTATCGGTTCTCCGAAGAACAAGAAGAAGGCGATGTGGACGCAGCCGGGCGAACAACGGAAAAGCAGCACATTCGGTTTAAACAAGCAACACGAACCATCAACTACAACAATCAAATCACAAGCCATCTCTCTATATGTACTTAAAAGCTAGTTGGCTCAACTAATGGTAAATCATTGAAGCTGAGAATCACACACACTAGCACACAAACGAAATTGACAGGAAAATCAAACGTGTTTGTTGTTTTGACAGAAATAATAAAACAGCGCACATCTTTAACAATAATAATCTCAATTAGTAGTAGCAGCATCAGCGCAGATGATGAACGAATGCTAAAACTGTGCTCTAAAATCAACCGTCTACTAGACAAAAAACTACTAGTACAGCCAGGAAAACGGTCCATTGCGGTGGTACAGCGAGGCTAAATGACAAAAACGCCAATTTACGACAATGGTTAGTTTTAAAAGCATGACAACTAACACAATTACACTCGCAAACAATCATATGTAACTGTATATACATAAATATATATTAGATGTGAGATCGGGACAATATTATTGCCCTTGCCCGGTGCTTAATGATGGTGGTTTGGCCCGTTTTTACTGCTGGTGGTCTGGCCGGTTCTTAATGATGGTTGTTTGGCCCGTTTTTACTGCTGGTGGTCTGGCCCGTTTTTAATGATGGTGGTCTGGCCCGTTCTTACTGCTGGTGGTATGGCCCGTTCTTAATGATGGCAGTCTGGCCCGTTTTTAATGCTGGTGGTCTGGCCGGTTCTTAATGATGGTGGTTTGGCCCGTTTTTACTGCTGGTGGTCTGGCCCGTTTTTAATGATGGTGGTCTGGCCCGTTCTTACTGCTGGTGGTATGACCCGTTCTTAATGATGGTAGTCTGGCCCGTTCTTAATGATGGTGGTCTGGTTCGTTCTTAATGATGGTGGTCTGGTCCGTTCTTAATGATGGTGATCTGGCCCATTCTTAATGATGGTGGTTTGGCCCGTTCTTAATGCCGGTGATCTGGCCCGTTCTTAATGATGTTGGTTTGGCCCGTTATTACTGCTGGTTGTCTGGCCCGTTTGTAATGCTGGTGGTCTGGCCCGTTTGTAATGCTGGTGATCTGGCCCGTTCTTACTGCTGGTGGTCTGGCCCGTTCTTAATGATGGCGGTCTTGCACGTTCTTAATGATAGTGGTCTGGTCCGTTCATACTGCTGGTGGTCTGGTCCGTTTTTAATCATGATGGTGTGGCCCGTTCTTAATGATGGTGGTCTGGCCCTTTCTTAATGATGATGGTCTGGCCCGTTCTTAATGATGGCGGTTTGGCCCGTCCTTAATGCCAGTGATCTGGCCAGTTTTTAATGATGGTGGTTTGGCGCGTTCTTAATGCCGGTGATCTGGCCCGATTTTTATGATGGTGGTTTGGCCCGTTCTTACTGCTGGTGGTCTGGCCCGTCCTTAATGCCGGTGATCTGGCCCGTTCTTAATGATGTTGGTTTGGCCCGTCATTACTGCTGGTTGTCTGGCCCGTTTGTAATGCTGGTGGTCTGGCCCGTTTGTAATGCTGGTGGTCTGGCCCGTTTGTAATGATGGTGATCTGGCCCGTTCTTACTGCTGGTGGTCTGGCCCGTTCTTAATGATGGCGGTCTTGCACGTTCTTAATGATAGTGGTCTGGTCCGTTCATACTGTTGGTGGTCTGGTCCGTTTTTAATCATGATGGTGTGGCCCGTTCTTAATGATGGTGGTCTGGCCCTTTCTTAATGATGATGGTCTGGCCCGTTCTTAATGATGGCGGTGTGGCCCGTCATTAATGCCGGTGATCTGGCCAGTTTTTAATGATGGTGGTTTGGCGCGTTCTTAATGCCGGTATCTGGCCCGTTTTTAATGATGGTGGTTTGGCCCGTTCTTACTGCTGGTGGTCTGGCCCGTCCTTAATGCTGGTGGTCTGGCCCGGTCTTACTGCTGGTGGTTTGGCCCGTTTTTAATGATGGTGGTTTGGCTCGTTCTTAATTCTGGTGATCTGGTTCGTTCTTAATGATGGTGGTTTGGCCCGTTCTTACTGCTGGTGGTCTGGCCCGTTCTTAATGCCGGTGATCAGGCCCGTTCTTAATGATGGTGGTTCGGCCCGTTCTTAATGCCGGTGATCTGGCCCGTTCTTAATGATGGTGGTTTGGCCCGTTCTTAATGATGGTGGTTTGGCCCGTTCTTAATGATGGTGGTTTGGCCCGTTCTTATTGCTGGTAGTCTGATCAGTTCTTACTGCTCGTGGTCTGGCCCGTTTGTAATGCTGGTGGTCTGGCCCGTTTGTAATGCTGGTGATCTGGCCCGTTCTTACTGCTGGTAGTCTGGCCCGTTCTGAATGTTGGTGGTCGGGCCCGTTCTTAATGATGGTGGTCTGGTTCGTTCTTACTGCTGTGGTCTGGCCCGTTTTTAATGATGGTGGTCTGGCCCTTTCTTAATGATGGTGGTCTGGCCCGTTCTTAATGCCGGTGATCTGGCCCGTTCTTAATGATGGTGGTTTGGTACGTTCTTAATGCCGGTGGTCTGGCCCTTTCTTAATGATGGTGGTTTGGCACGTTCTTAATGCATGTGATCTGGCCCATTCTTAATGATGGTGGTTTGGCACGTACTTAGATCTGGCCCGTTCTTAATGACGGTGGTTTGGCCCGTTCTTACTGCTGGTGGTCTGTCCCGTTCTTACTGCTGGTGGTCTGACCCGTTCTTACTGCTGGTGGTCTGACCCGTTCTTACTGCTGGTGGTCTGGCCCGTTCTTAATGATGGTGGTATGGCCCGTTCTTAATGATGGTGGTTTGGCCCGTTCTTAATGATGGTGGTTTGGCCCGTTCTTACTGCTGGTGGTTTGGAACGTTCTTAATGCCGGTAATCTGACCCGTTCTTAATGTTGGTGGTCTGGCGCGTTCTTAATGATGGTGGTCCGGCCCGTTCTTACTGGTGGTGGTTTGGCCCGTTCTTACTGCTGGTGGTCTGGCCCGTTCTTACTGGTGGTGGTTTGGCCCGTTCTTACTGCTGGTGGTCTGGCCCGTTCTTACTGCTGGTGGTCTGGCCCGTTCTTACTTCTGGTGGTCTTACCCGTTCTTACTGCTGGTGGTCTGGCCCGTTCTTACTGCTGGTGGTCTGGCCCGTTCTTACTGTTGGTGGTTTGGCCCGTTCTTACTGCTGGTGGTCTGGCCCGTTCTTAATGATGGTGGTCTGGCCCGTTCTTAATGATGGTGGTTTGGCCCGTTCTTAATGATGGTGGTTTGGCCCGTTCTTATTGCTGGTAGTCTGATCAGTTCTTACTGCTCGTGGTCTGGCCCGTTTGTAATGCTGGTGGTCTGGCCCGTTTGTAATGCTGGTGATCTGGCCCGTTCTTACTGCTGGTAGTCTGGCCCGTTCTTAATGATGGTGGTCCGGCCCGTTCTTAATGATGGTGGTCTGGTTCGTTCTTACTGCTGTGGTCTGGCCCGTTTTTAATGATGGTGGTCTGGCCCTTTCTTAATGATGGTGGTCTGGCCCGTTCTTAATGCCGGTGATCTGGCCCGTTCTTAATGATGGTGGTTTGGTACGTTCTTAATGCCGGTGGTCTGGCCCTTTCTTAATGATGGTGGTTTGGCACGTTCTTAATGCCGGTGATCTGGCCCATTCTTAATGATGGTGGTTTGGCCCGTTCTGTGATCTGGCCCCTTCTTAATGATGGTGGTTTGGCCCGTTCTTACTGCTGGTGGTCTGACCCGTTCTTACTGCTGGTGGTCTGACCCGTTCTTACTGCTGGTGGTCTGACCCGTTCTTAATGATGGTGGTCTGGCCCGTTCTTAATGATGGTGGTTTGGCCCGTTCTTACTGCTGGTGGTTTGGCCCGTTCTTACTGCTGGTGGTCTGGCCCGTTCTTACTGGTGGTGGTTTGGCCCGTTCTTACTGCTGGTGGTCTGGCCCGTTCTTACTGGTGGTGGTTTGGCCCGTTCTTACTGCTGGTGGTCTGGCCCGTTCTTACTGCTGGTGGTCTGGCCCGTTCTTACTTCTGGTGGTCTTACCCGTTCTTACTGCTGGTGGTCTGGCCCGTTCTTACTGCTGGTGGTCTGGCCCGTTCTTACTGGTGGTGGTTTGGCCCGTTCTTACTGCTGGTGGTCTGGCCCGTTCTTAATGATGGTGGTCTGGCCCGTTCTTAATGATGGTGGTCTGGCCCGTTCTTAATGATGGTGGTCTGGCCCGTTCTTACTGCTGGTGGTCTGGCCCGTTCTTACTTCTGGTGGTCTGGCCCGTTCTTACTGCTGGTGGTCTGGCCCGTTCTTACTTCTGGTGGTCTTACCCGTTCTTACTGCTGGTGGTTTGGCCCGGTCTTACTGCTGGTGGTCTGGCCCGTTTGTAATGCTGGTGATCTGGCCCCGTTCTTACTGCTGGTAGTCTGGCCCGTTCTTAATGATGGTGTTCCGGCCCGTTCTTAATGATGGTGGTCTGCTCCGTTCTTACTGCTGTGGTCTGGCCCATTTTTAATGATGGTGGTCTGGCCCGTTTTTAATGATGGTGGTCTGGCCCTTTCTTAATGATGGTGGTTTGGCACGTTCTTAATGCCGGTGATCTGGCCCATTCTTAATGATGGCGGTTTGGCCCGTTCTGTGATCTGGCCCGTTCTTAATGATGGTGGTTTGGCCCGTTCTTACTACTGGTGGTCTGACCCGTTCTTACTGCTGGTGGTCTGATCCGTTCTTAATGATGGTGGTCCGGCCCGTTCTTACTGGTGGTGGTTTGGCCCGTTCTTACTGCTGGTGGTCTGGCCCGTTCTGTGATCTGGCCCGTTCTTAATGATGGTGGTTTGGCCCGTTCTTACTGCTGGTGGTCTGGCCCATTCTTAATGATGGTGGTTTGGCCCGTTCTGTGATCTGGCCCGTTCTTAATGATGGTGGTTTGGCCCGTTCTTACTGCTGGTGGTCTGACCCGTTCTTACTGCTGGTGGTCTGACCCGTTCTTAATGATGGTGGTCCGGCCCGTTCTTACTGGTGGTGGTTTGGCCCGTTCTTAATACCGGTGATCTGGCCCGTTCTTAATGATGGTGGTTTGGCCCGTTCTTACTGCTGGTGGTTTGGAACGTTCTTAATGCCGGTAATCTGACCCGTTCTTAATGTTGGTGGTCTGGCCCGTTCTTAATGATGGTGGTCCGGCCCGTTCTTACTGGTGGTGGTTTGGCCCGTTCTTACTGCTGGTGGTCTGGCCCGTTCTTACTGGTGGTGGTTTGGCCCGTTCTTACTGCTGGTGGTCTGGCCCGTTCTTACTGCTGGTGGTCTGGCCCGTTCTTACTGCTGGTGGTCTGGCCCGTTCTTACTTCTGGTGGTATGACCCGTTCTTACTACTGGTGGTCTGGCCCGTTCTTACTGCTGGTGGTCTGGCCCGTTCTCACTTCTGGTGGTATGGCCCGTTCTTACTGGTGGTGGTCTGGCCCTTTCTTACTGCTGGTGGTCTGGCCCGGCCATGTGCTTTCAAAAGGGCAGCATCGATCACATCCGCTGGCCAAAACTCTGTCCATTTACATATATATAGGTTTACATAGTGAACTTGTTTGTTAAACAATGGCTACATACAAATACAATGTATTATGCGTAGGTTATATTTTATATATTGGGCATAAATGATATTATAAACTAAAAAGCAAGGAAAAAAGCCCTCCAGGAGAGAAGCCCTACCTAATTCAAATTGGCTATGCAAGCATAAATTTATAAACATTACAAACATACTCATATTGTTACTAATTAGTACCGTATACAGTGTCCAATTCCTTGCAAAATTCCTCAATTGATTTGTTATTGGAAATTCTTGATTGACACATTCTCTGGAGCCTTTCCTGTAGCTGGGTTGTGACTCGCTTCACAAGTTTTTGAGGCGGGCACCCACGAGCTTCTTGCAGAATCTGTAAGCGAGAGATTGCTTCGTCCTCCTTGATATGGCTGATGAGCTGCCATAACGATGGATGGCTGTGCCCAACGGCATGACTAAAACTGTTATTCCACGCTTCGCAAAAATTATTTATGACCACCATTTATCGTAGCTTCGTGAACATTCCACTGTTCAATACCATACTTCGGAGCCATTCTTCGGATTCAAACTGTGTTCATTTATGTCGCCTGCTGTGAGGGCCGCAAAACTGACCGGAAAGTACCCGATACATAATTGCTGTCGAAATAGTCTATAAGCGGCTGAGCCTCCGGAGTTGCAATTTCCTGCAAGTATTTTATACCTACCGAAACTTCTGCGGGCGGGAGATATGCCAAACCGTCCATCATTCCGCAGAAATTTTTAAAATTGTCATCAGTTTGATAAAGTTCCTTCAGACCGAGGCTTTGAATTTTTCACCATGAACTTTGTGTCAAGTGATAAAAACAACCTTTACAAGTAATGTGGTCTCCGAAAATGTTCTTTGCAGCGTTCATCGCGGCCTGTTCAAAATCCATGTGTACGTTTACCGGGTCGACGGAAAACCCCAACTGCTCGGATCGGCAAACTATTGCTTGAAATGCTTCTTCGTAAGAATCCTGCAATTTATCCGGCAGAAGTGCATAGGTGCATGTGACAGCCGATTCACCTAGACTTGCACGCACGATGTAGAGCTGACTAAATATATTGGGCGTCATTTGAAAAATTCCGTCGACGAACCATGTACTTTGAGTCGCTAGATGTCGCATGCATTCGTTGCTCGCAAAGACAATTACGCGCCTTGGCACCATGGGCCCGCTGTCATGAATTAGAAATTGAAGTGACCCAGATGTCTTAGTCCACTCATTAGTTATTACGAAATCTTTAATATCCTTTGGTTCTGTCGGCAGTTGCCCTCGTTGTGTGTAACGAATGGCCCGTTTGATACTATCCGGACGTCCCAGTTCAGGTTTGATATTGTCAGTTGTTTGAGCGACACCGGCAGCAAATATTTGTCCTGGGCGTTCTTTCAACGTGGCGGCACGCTCTTTCATAGCTTGACGAACCTTTGTAACCTGTATCCGCGTATCACTGTTGGAATGGTTGTGTTCAGTCGTTAGCATGTGTTCCTCGAATTGAAGTGACGTCCACAATAAGGCTCTGCATTTGTAGGCTCTTCTTTGAGAACACTCCCATTGTATTTTGGTACCCCTAGCAGATTTCTTAGTATACATGTATCCATCGTAACAAATTTTAACTCCACCTTTGTTATTTTTGACGACCTCCATGCTTTTGACTGTTAGTGAGTTGCAATTGAAGCGACAAATGACGAACTCAGTGAAACATCTAAATGGAATTATTATATTAATTCGTTAATCATTTTAAGAATGCGAGTTGTTTACAAGCTCTTACTAATCAATCATTATTAATGACAGGGGCGTAGCCAGACTTTGACTGCAAGGGAGCAAGGGGACTTACAGGGAGGCAAGGCAGGGGGTAAGGTAGGGCTTTTCTCCCGTAGGGCTTTTTTCCTACACTCAAACTTTATACTAGCAGCTTGTCTTATCGCCAAGTCGGTGAATTCTGAGCGCTGAAAATGTGATTTGGAGAGACGTACATAGATGTACTGAGCATTAAATTACAAATTGTGCCACTGAATATCAGCCATGTTTCTTGAATAGTTGAGAAGATATATCAGATTATAGTGCTTAAAATGTGCAAGTCCATAGAGGATAATTACTCTACAAAATGAGACCACAAACGCCCATACAGCTGGGTGGTCGCGGGGATATTAGCATTCTCGTGTATTTTGAGTCGCATGGATCCCTTTGAAAAGCCCGCTTTGACACAACGCTACACTGTAAATAATGTCAATTTGCTACAATTGCTCTACAAAATGAGGCCAGAAACACCTATATAGACCGTGTGGCGATATTACTATTTTCTTGGAATTTGGGTCCCATGGGCCCATTGAAAACCCCTTTTTAACCCAACCCCGCGGTGTAAATAGTGACAATAGTAACACACATTTGCAACTACATAGAACTTAAATTGCTCTACAAATAAGACCAAAAACACTCATATAGCTTGAGCGGTTGGGTGGCTATTACCAATTTCGTTTATTTTCGATCGCATGTGCCCATTAGATATCTACACCGGATGTCGATTTACAATAAGTAGCTTGATTTTTGGAACCCCGGGGACGAGACCTGGTTGGCTTAGACCCGCTTTTCGGGGGGGGAGGATGTTGTTGCAATCGGCTTCGCGCCCAACTAAGGGACAAAAATAGAGAATTCCAGCTTTCAAATGAGCTAACGCACGACGAATCAGTCCGTCCAGCCAAAGTTGAGCATACAAGCCAATAACGGACATTGTCAAATCTCACTACTTTCACGGCTAATAAAGAATGTCTGCTCAGCTCGTTTCACTCACTACACTGAGAATTCTATAAATGACATACGTATATATTATATATATATACGTATATATTATATATATACGTATATATATACATATAATAAAAATAGTTATATAATAGGCAGTATAAAGTGCCGATGTACTTAATACTAGATAAAATCGACTTTACTACACATAATTTGACCGGTGGCAAGAACGAGTTCTGATGGTGCTCCGCCTTGAAGCGGAGAGCTGAAAATTTGAGCAACCCGAACATTTCGACAGTTGGAAGCAAAAAACAGGGCGTAAAAAGTATAAAAAGATTTGTTCATAGAATATTGGTCATGTTATGGATGCCTAATCATTTAAAAAAAATCGTGGAATCGGAACTCATAGGTATATATCTGGCCTTAACCTATTAGCTCAAATATAGATGTTTCATGCTAGGTTTTGCTTAAGTTGTGTTATTTCATGTATATATAGTAGGGATGTGCATAATATTAGGTATTCAGCCGATCACCGAATAGTTATGTTTAACCTACTTAATGAAATTTTTATGCATCAGTTCTTTAAAGCTAGACGTCAATTGATGGTAAAAACACGTTTCTGTGTGCCAATATTAATAAAAGTGACCGAGCACTATCCATTTAAGGATGTTCCAAGAGAATTTCTCAACTTATGATTCAGAAAGCTATAAACGTTCGCTATAAACGCTAAAAATTCACAAATATAAAACATTTAAGAGAAGTCTTTTGAGAGAATAGAGCTCACCATTCACAAATTCTAACCCCAGAGACCTGCCAATCGACTAACGAAATTCTGTCAGTTCTTAAAAATAACACTCAGAAATGCTGCTGTAGCATCTACGACAGATCACGAAACACTACAAGAAAACATGTGGACAATCTACACACTTGTAAAAAATAAACACCACAATTACTAGATTTTCGACTTTTGTATAGGCTGTTCGTTAAATTCTTTACACTTAGTACGATTTTACATCAACATTATGAAGAAACTAGGTTAAAATCGACTTAACCAAAACAAAACATGGTGTTTTGGGACACTTATCGACACACAATAGATGGTTAGAATTTTCCTCAACACTAGTAAACTAATTACTTGACAATTTAGGAAAAGTCAGCTTTGGTTGTGGGGGCATCTTTACATTGGGAAGGGCATATTGTGCCATTTTACTTTTGCAATTAATACTAAATTAACTTAAAACTATTCGAATTTCACAAATTAGCGTTGTCATAATATTCAATAAATTCATAAATATATATAAAACTAGTGAAGCTCGCTTCCGAGCCAGAATTCGAGTGGTGAGAACAATCCCCCGAAGCAGAAGTGTGAAAAATATTTGCCACACAATATTTTTGACACTCGCAATGAGCTTGTCTGCCCAGAAAACCCCATATAAGACAGTAAAAGCAACAAAAAACACACATTTTAGGTGCATTTCCCACGACTTTTCACCAAATATGAAATCTGGCGCCAACTATAAGCTTATAGACTCCAGATTGGGAAGTAGTTGAAAAACTTGTGATATATCATTGGAAAGCCCTGGTAAAGCTACATGGAATAGGACTATTAGTTTGCGGATACCTCGTGTACTTATTGAGAAAAGTCGCAAAAAACTGGAAGTGTGCCCGAAAAATGGGCCAAAATGCCATTTTGTCCCATAACTTTTCCCACGGCAAAAAATTCAAAAATCGGGCTCCGTTACTACACCTAAATCGAGCATTGCGGTTCGAATAAGCTATCTTGCATCAAAATCTGCTCAAGCGTTATCGAGATCCAGGTGAGACAGACGCACACACACAGACAGGACCTACTCAACCCACCCTCCAAAGCCAAAATTGAAAATTCTTGCTCCACTTGCTTCATTCCACTCGAATTCAATTACTTACGCAACACGGATGGGTAATAGGCTCTACCCTAAACAATAATACTACAAAGAGGAACAAGTTACCTGTCGGAAACACATACTACGTACGTGTCAAGAACTTTCGTTTAAAAACGAAAAAGTTTTCTTCTTAAAAGAAGAATGTCACAACAGTAATATTGGTATTAACAATGGAATTTATGCGCCTGGACTACATATAATTATTTAAATATAAACTTTACGACGGCTCAGCATAATATATGGTGTTTGAAACATGCCAAATTATTTAACTTCAGCGTTTGCGAATATGCTGTTTATAAAATAGCAAGAACGAATTCAGACCTGGTAAAGTTGATAATATAATTTTCGATGTCATCAATTCTCGGAATTCCTAAATGTCTTCATGACAATTGTAGTCAACAAATCCGAGACGTTTGCTGCATGCCATTTTTGCCTGGCATGGAGACTCCAGCGGTCCGATCTGAAAAGGCTTTTATGACTATAATAGATACGTGCAGTGCAGTGCAATTAAAGCTTTAATGCACACTCTGACAGAAGGTGAAATCAATGTCACAGCCTGACGGCTGGGACGAAAACATATCTGCAGCAATACGCACTGAAATAAAAGCAGCGATAAATAACACGTTCACATTTTTTCACTGATTCGTTTATTTAAGTATTTTGAACTAAGAATGGAAAACTGTAAATAGAATAATACGTGACATCTTATATGAATTATTGGGTATTCTGCCGAATATTGAAAACCGAATAGTCGTATTCAGTGAATTTTACCATTGGGCACATCCCTAAAATCAGGGCCCGCGCTAGCAATTCCGCCCCCCTCAACCGACCTACGGGGCCCCATTATATATTTATGTATTTTCAGTAATTCATTAATATTATCAGCCTACTAAATTTTCCGCAATTATGTCTGAGAAACGATTTTATATGAGCGGTTCCCAAAAGAGGAAATTCGGAAGGAGCAATAGCTTCGCGACCAGGAGGTGGCCGCTAAGACAAAACGTATTGACAATATATTTGCCCCCGCTCCTTCTGCGACAGCCAGTACTCCACCAGTTGATACCGAATCAACATCCTTACAACAGCAGCCTTCAGTAACACCAGAGCCGCAGCCGACAGCCGAGAGTAATGTTGCAGCAGATGACCCCAGTAAATGGCAGTACCCTATTTCGGACGATCTCCGTATTGATCTCGTCCGCTGCAGCCCTGTTCAAGCCGAGGACTATGACTTCCCTTTTAACAATGAAACACCACGTCGTCGGTTTACCCTTGATTACTACTCTCGCAAGATCCCTAATGGCGATAAGGTACGGCGTACCTGGCTCATGTACTCGACTTCCCTTGACTCAGTCTACTGTTTTGCCTGCAAACTATTCAGTTCAGTTCAGAACCTCTTTACTTCTGGAAACAAACGTTGGAACGGCTTATCCCAGTCGCTACGTGAACATGAGACAACAGGGGAACATCTTAGTGCCATGGTAAAATGAAAAGACCTCAGGAAAGGCATGACTATTGGCGGTACCCTCCACGATAAGACACTACAGCAAATGACTGAACAACAGCGTCACTGGCGGGAGGTACTGCGTAGATTAATTGACATTATTCTTTTCCTGGCGAAGCGAAATTTGGCATATCGTGGTTCGAGCGATCGACTGGATGACCCATCAAATGGAAACTTTTTGGGTGAAGTGGAGCTACTTGCCACATACGATCCAGTTTTAATGGAGCATGTCCAGCGCGCCAAGCTAGCACAGGAGACGCGCCCTGGTTCCGCTACGCACTATCTTTCAAAAGACATTCAAATGAGATAATTCAGTTACTAAGCAATGCAGTTTTAGCATTTAACTGATAACTGATAACGCGAAGTGCCGAAAATTTTTCGTGATTTTCGAACTTTGGAGGGCCCCTGCTGGGCCCCTTCATACCCGGGCCGATTTTTCATGATTTTACCTGCGGCCCAAACTCAAACCCGGGGCCCCCCAATTGATAGGTTTGATAGTATGGTAGCGCCGACCCTGCCTAAAATAGATAACAGAGATTGAACCGAGACACCATATTGTGACCCGGCCGTGGCAGTGACCTGGGAGCCGACGACCTACTCATCGCAGAGACATACTGACAAGCTAAATTTATAGGCAGCCAACGTATTAAAAGAACTCGCCTTAAAACAGTTGAATACCTGTTTAGCAAACCGCTATTATAGACGCTAAACGAATTGCAATTGTGGTTTCCAAAAGGCCTTAACCATAGACTATAGCACTGGACAATATATATATACTTGAAAGGATTAAAGTTACGATTGTAAACCATTTGGTTATGTGTTGAAGGCAATTTTGTCATCATGTGAAGCCGCCTGTGCGTGAATTTCAAGCAACTTGGAAGTGGTTGCATATGAAACAACACATCTGTAACGTTGATCACAGTGGAAGAGAGGAAAATGCTTTTGGCTTCTGAATCAGACTGCGTGAGACACCGTGATCCGGTGCCTAGGTCATACATGTGACCCGAAATGACCCGGTGCCCCGATTCCGTCTCTGATATACAATTGTTTGAACATTATAATAAAATATTGCATATAAGATTATTGCTGCTCATGTGTACCTGAAAACATATATATATACTACTAAGCTCTTTCAGGAAATTAACCTAAACTGTTCGCGTTTTGTAACTAAACTGTGTGTTCATTCGATATGTTTTTATAATTAAGTATATGTACATGACCTTCGTTGCTTAGTAATAATACTTTTGCATGTTGTTGTGTTAATAATAACAATGATTGGTCGGTCCGATAAGTGAATGAACGAGCAAAGCGGTAAGCCAAAACAATGATTGACGTAAACGCGGTGTATAAATACAAAACTAAACTGCATATGTATATATATATATATATATATATATATATATATATATATATATATATATATATATATATAATAGTACAAAACAAACTGAAATCTTATATTTAACTAATATTTTTCTGCTGGCAACAAATAGGCCTACCGTGCCATATGGGTACACACGTAGCGTCTAAACAACGCTTGTGTTCTGGGTTTGATAAAAAAGTTGAATGTGAAGCTGGACGCTGTGGTAAATTTGCCCAGAGCGTGGTGTTGGAGCACGGTTCTTGTATAATTCTTTATAGACTCTTTTCTTTATAAACTGTGAGGCATTTGCTTATATTTGTAAAATCGCAGGCTGTACAATACTCCAGAATTGCGCAGAGGTGTTTAAAAACCGTCGGCTTGGGGGGGGGGGGGGTAGTGAGTCCCAGTGTGGGGAAGGGGGGTGCGGCGCGGTGTAAACAATATTTTTTCCCCACATTGTTCCTCATAATTTTGCTCATAGTGTCTAGGCTTTCCCGCATGGGTAAGCCTAGCTTGGGGTTTCAACTGAAAATCAGATTTTTGCCATTTCAACCCACATTAAGTACCAAATTTGCCTCTAAGGTCCTCGTGAAACGTTTCCCAACTCCATTGCTGTAACAATTTAAATTTTTACTGCAGCACCTTTTTCACTGGGTACAAAAACAAACGTCTCGCTGGCTGGCCATCCAGCGTTCGGCTGATTGTTTTTGGCACCCGTTTCGCTCGGTAAAACCAACATAATTGAACAAGTTATTACATTATGTCATTAGTTATGTACATGTCACTATCTTAGTAGAGGTTGTTTTCTATCAGTTTTATTTTAGCCACGAGCTAATTATACTTCCTGCACAAAAATGATCAATTTTGCATATACAGCGATAATTTAGGTACGATTCGACCAGGGAATAACTGGAACCGGAACTGTCCATTTAAACCGGAGCCAGAACCTAGTCTTCGAAACTTATATGGATTTA
>JASANE010019763.1:0-37569 GCA_030248225.1 Trileptium ribeirensis | reverse complement strand
CTTGAACAAGGAGCAATATGGATGAATGAAGTAATGACATTTGACCAATTGCTGATTTTCAATTTTAGATTTTACATGTATACGCAGAAAAATGCGAAATAACCCCGCAGTATCTGCTTGATAAAGATTTTCAAAGGTTTTTAAAAAATTATATACAATGTCTGGAAAATTACTACCTTTTCTCGGATATAGTTCTTATGTTTGTAAAACATGTGCATTGCGAGTATGTTGCTAGAGTTTGTAGTGAGGCGTGTGTTTGCACGCATGGTGTTTTCTTTCATTTTGGGGGACCTGTTACGTAAGGGTTACATTGTAGGCTTTTGCCGAAACGATCTTGGCTTAGTTCGCCCGCGCTGCAAAATTTTCCTCCACATCGTAGAAAATGCACAATGATTATGCGGGAATGGTTAAGCCATTATAAACTGCGAGATCACCTGAGTATTGAATTTGCAAAAATAGATGCAATGAAATAAGAATTAAGTTTTTATGTCGTATAACTAAAATACTTTAATAGATATATTAGGATACTAATGCCAGTGGTAAGGCTATAGGCGGAGTGTTATCACAATAATATGATAGAGACGACCAAGTCGCTTATGGCAGCTCCAGAAAGCCGAGGGGAACCTATACGGTCACAGAGTTGGAGGCGTTAGCAAATGTCTCCAGATTTTATGAAAGATTTGAAACTGACATTTAACGGACAAAAGAACACGAACCTAACAGAACATTCTGCTTTAAAATGGCTTTTGACCAAAAACGCTTTCAGGACGCCTCCAAAGATGGCATGTCGGTGCTCTATCGAGATCCAATTTTAAATTGAATACTGTTAATGACTCTGATATATATGAAGATGAGACAAAGTTTACCACGTACTAAGTATATCTACGGGAAACGGAAATTTTATATATGAAAAGTAATAGTGAATTCATAATAAAAGAAAGAGACTATGCTTGAATTAAAGTATTTAAGAAATTATATCTACAAAAATTAACTACCCAACAAATTAAAGCTCGGTCAACATTTTTTATTACCCAATAACTGAAACCATTTGACCTTACGTTACTTGAACAATGAAACTGTTGTAAGTACAATAGTAAACCACACGCACTTCTTTCAAAACAAAACCAAACCGCATCTTTGTGAACAACAATGTTATTTGCAATCACGAGAGTTGTTAGCAACATTTGACATTACACATCGTTAATCAGCACTAAAACTACAACTAATAACACTACATAATTAGATCAACAATATAGGGACTTTGCGCATAACAGAAACGGCGCAACAAGCAAAATTTAAGGTATTTAGTGAAAGATGGATTACTTTACCATCACTATCCAATATCGAACAATACAGCAAATGAGTAACAGTTGTAGTTGCTTTCTTATGAGGTACGAATTAACCTTGTTCAGCTGCGACCATGTCGTCGGAGATGTCCATTTAGGAATAGCTAAGGCTTATCAGAAATTACTTCCCAAATAATATTTGGGAATGTAGATATCGAGAACGTAAAAGCAACTGCCAAACTGTTTAGATTGCAAGAAAAAGCCAAGTCCACATAGAACAAAGGCACCACTCAACCCGATACCTGCTACACAGCCCAATTATTGTATTGGTGTGGACGCACTGTTCGCTACACCAAACATATAACGGAAATAAATGTGGTGCAATATTTATTATTCACTAAGTATCCTGAAGCTATATGCACGCCAGATCAAAAAGCTACTAACACCGCGAAGCTTTTTATGGCTAAATTTGGATGTCGTTTAGTGCTGACGGAGCTGTGAGCCACAATGCTCCAAACTTTCGTAGTGGGCTGGTCGATCAAATATGCAAATAAATTAACGGCACGAAAAGTGTTTACAATGGATAGTCCTCAATAGAGCAATGGTATCGTTGGGCATATTAATCTCACGTTTCTGAAGCACTCCGCAATACTGAGATACAGCTTAAAGGACTTAAAACCAAATTGTCCCTTTTGCGTATGTTCCGCATATAGCGTAAGCGTCAATGATACCGCTTCTCTGAGTTCTTTTGAAATGGTTTGTGGAAGGCAACCAGGTTCACCCACAGGGTATTAAGCACGACTAAACTTAAAATGACCCCGCTTACCATCCTATTTTTACAATTGCCATATCCTTTTGTAACAGCACGCTTCTCTGTGATTGCATAATGTTATAAAACCATATAGGAACAGCAGTAAGGTGGTATAAAACGTGTAATTTTTGGTAGCAAATTCGTTAATATAAAATCCACAAATTGTTGAAAACATAATTTTGTTAGTTTTAAATTCGTGTGTTTTGTTCGTGAGCAGTGTTACAGGGAAACATCGCTCGACACATGGGTGCGCATAAATTAGGAATGGAACCATCGCATATTGTTCAACATTTGTAATCAAGAACTCAAACTTGTTGTGAACTCAAACGACAAAAGTAAATTTTTTCGCGAACACAAACGTATATTCTTAGCAAAATGTTCGCGTACCCCATCGTAGTTCTTGAATAAATTTATTTTTGGTATAAATCATTCTGTCACTAAAGAAATACGCAAAGACATCAATCATGTATGATTAAAATTACCAAGCATCAAATATGTTGTTTGTGAACATTTGCTTTTTAGATTAAAGTTACGCTGGAGATAATGTAATTATTAATCGTACTCTGTTACACGCTGTGTTTGAATCTACATTTTATTAGGGAACATTTTATGGGTGAATACTTGGTTCGCGAACAAGTTGACTTTGAATCCATGTTAATAAATTAATGATTGTGCAAATATGTAAAATTTAAACGGAATTGTTTGTTCGGAATACCTGAACATTTACAGAAAATTTAACTCTATTTGTGAACAAAATTTTGTTTTATTTTGTTTGAGATGGCAATGTTTGCTAATACTGAAAACTAAAAATTTTAACAACGTTCGTGTTTGCTAACAAAACGAATCCTAAATTAGTCAATGTTCTAATTAGCAGCGAACCGTTTTCTACTTATAATCTAAATTATGTCCGAGACAGTTCTAATTTCTGGCAGTTGGATTCTACTTTGTTCAATTTTGGTTAACGAAAAACCGTGCCAAATCCACTGTTTGTTCCTGTAACAATGGTTTTTCTATTCCACATTGGCTACAAAATAGGATGGCCGACGGAATTGTTGGCTTTAATAGCGCATTACCAATCTCACATACTAGCTACGTGGATGAGGAAAATATTTTCTCGACTTACAGTTAATGCTAAAAGTAGCGTGGCAAATTCACTAAACTATTCTTCGCTCGCAGGAGCATATGAAACATTATTATGATCGTAAGGCTGCCTACCAAGGTACTGTGTTAGACAAAGGTATTTCTCTACCCCCATTTATGCGACTCAATGCTACATCAGATGCTTAGGCTAGCGCTTGAGGCGGCAAACACCATAATAGGAGAACGCTACCAAGTGGGACACTCGCATGCCTCTGCTGTTGGTGTAACCATTGCAAACTGCAGGCGGTGTAGTTGCTGCTGCTGTGGCGACTACCAGCACCCAACTCAGTTGTTATAGCTGCTATAACGACAACAACCGATAGTGATGTTGTTGCTGCTGCTGTGGAGAGCTGGAACGTCCTAAAATGAAATAATATTGCTCCTCCCTAAACATCTTACCTTATACTTATTTCACAAGTAAGCTACCAAAGCAAAAAAAAAACTAGGCAGTTTTATTTCTCGACCTAAGGTTATAATTATGCATCTTCGAGTGCTCGGTTGTGAGGTGCGTTTCCTCTTGTGGGTTCTTTAGGGCCATGTTAGGTTGTTGTTTCTGATCTACATTGCTGAAGTTGTGGATCATGGGGTCCGTGAAATGGTTTTATCCGGTCCACATGGACTCTTATATTAACTTGCTTTGGGTTTGCCTATAAAATTCAGTATTACGTCAGGCAGCGCTAGTTGAGAAATTTCATAGAGGCCTTGCCAATAACTTGGCAAGATTTTCGTTTAGCTTTGTTTCTGAAACGGGGTGTAGAGAAATACCTTTTGTCTAACACAGTACCTTGGTTCGGCAGCCTTACGATCATAATAATGTTTCATATGCTCCTGCGAGCGAAGAATAGTTTCGTGAATTAATTCCCACGCTACTTTTAGCATTAACTGTAAGTCGAGAAAATATTTTCCTCATCCACGTAGCTAGTATGTGAGATTCGTAATGCGCTATTAAACTTAACATTATCGTCGGCCATCCCATTTTGTCAAGGCCGATGTGGAATCGAAAACCATTATTACGGAGGAAAACAGTGGATTTGGCACGGTTTTTCGTTAACCAAAATTGGACAAAGTGGAATCCAACTGCCAGAAATTAGTAACTGTCGCGGACAGAATTTTTATAAGTAGTAAAACGGTTCGCTGCTAATAAGAACATTGACTAATTTAGGATTCGTTTTGTTCTCCAACAGGAACGTTGCTAAAATTTTTAGTTTTCAGTATTCGCGAACATTGCCATCTCAAACCAAATTAAACAAATTTTTGTTCACCAAATGGAGTTAAATTTTCTGTAAATGTTCAAGTATTCCCGAACAAACAATTTTCATATTTTAAATTTTCAACAAATTTGCACAATCATTAATTTATTAACATGGAATCATAGTCGAATATGATATAGAAAAAAACTTTATCGCGAACAACTTCACCCATAAAATGTTCCCTAATAAATTGTAGATTCAAACACAGGGCGAGCACGATTAATAAGTCAATATCTATAGCGCAACTTTAACCTAAAAAGCAAATGTTCGCAAACATTTGATGCTTGGTAAATTTCTAATTCATACAGTGTAATTGATGTCTCTTGCGTATTTCTCTATGACAAAATGATCTATACCAAAAATAAATTTATTTAAGAACTACGATGGGGTACGCGAACATTTGCTTAAGAATATACGTTTGTGTTCGCGAAAAAATTTACTTTTTATACGTTTGAGTTCACGAACAAGTTTAAGAATTCTTGATTTCAAATGTTGAACAATATGTCTCAAATAGTTTCCATTGCTGAGTTATGGCACCCATGTGTCGAGCGATGTTTCCCTGTAACACTGCTCACGAACAAAACACACGAATTTAAAACTAACAAAATTATGTTTTCAACAATTTGTGGATTTTATTAACGAATTTGCTACCAAAAATTACACGTTTTATACCACCTTACTGCTGTTCCTATATGGTTTTATAACATTATGCAATCACAGAGAAGCGTGCTGTTACAAAAGGATATGGCAATTGTAAAAATAGGATGGTACGCGGGGTCATTTTAAGTTTAGTCGTGCTTAATACCCTGTCAATTGGCAATCTTGGTTGCCTTCCACAAACCATTTCAAAAGAACTCAGAGAAGCGGTATCATTGACGCTTACGCTATATGCGAAACATGCAAAAGGGACAATTTCGTTTTAAGTCCTTTAAGCTGTATCTACGTATTGCGGGAGCATGCTCAGAAACGTGAGATTAATATGCCCAACGATACCATTGCTCTGAGGACTATAGGGCGTTGTAAACACTTTTCGTGTGCCCGTTAATTTATTTGCATATTTGATCGACCAGCCCACTACGAAAGTTTGGAGTCATTGTGGCTCACCAGCTCGTGCGGCGCTGAGTGGCGACATACAATCTCAGCCATAAAAAGCTTCGCGGTGTTAGTACCTTTTTGATCTGGCGTGCATATAGCTTCAGGATACTTAGTGAATCGGTCGATAAATATTGCACCACATTTATTTCCGTTATATGTTTGGTGTAGCGGACCTAATACGTCCGCACGATACGAATAATTGGGCTGTGTAGCAGGTATCGGGTTGAGTGGTGCCTTTGTTCTATGTGGACTTGGCTTTTTCTTGTTGCAATCTAAACAGGTTTTACAGCAGTTGCTTTACATCTCGATATCTACATTCCCAAATATTATTTGGGAAGTAATTTCTGATAAGCCTAGCTATTCCTAATGGGGTACATCTCCGACGACATGGTCGCGGTGTAATCAAGAAAGTATTAGATCGTTCCCTCATAGAGAAAGGCAGCACCAACTGTTCTCATATGAGGTTTGCTCTATTCTTAGATATTGGATAGTGACTGGTAAAGTAATCCATCTTTCACTAAATACCTAGACTGTGCTTGTTGCGCCGTTTCTGTTATGCGCAAAGTCCCTATAATGTTGACCCAGATATATAGTGTTATTGGTTGTAATTGTCGTGCTGATTAGAGATATGTAACGTCAAAAGTTACGAACAACTCTCGTGATTTGCAATGGCTAGTTATTTGTCACGGAGAGTAGAGTTTTGGTTTTGTTTTGAAAGAAGTGCGTGTGGTTTTTACTGTTGTACTTACAACGGTTTTCATTGCTCAAGTAACGTAAGGTCAAATGGTTTCAGTTATTAGAGATCTAATGAAAAATGTGACGCGAGCTTTAATTCATTGGGTAGTTAATTTTTGTAGATATAATTTCTCAATGTTTTGATCTCAGCATCCTATTCTTGTTTTTGTATGAATTCACTATTACTCTCAGTATATATAAAATTTCCGTTTCCCGTAGATATACTTAGTACGTGGTAAACTTTGTCTCATCTTCATATATATCAGAGTCATTAACAGTATTCAATTTAAAATTGGATCTCGATAGAGCACCAACATGCCCCATCTTTTTGGAGGCGTCCTGAAAGCGTTTTTGGTCAAAAGCCATTTTAAAGCAGAATGTTCTGTTAGGTTCGTGTTCTTTTGTCCGTAAATGTAATTTCGAAAATATTTCATAAAATATACAACTGCTAACGCCTCCAACTCTGTGACCGTATAGTTTCCCTCGGCTTTCTGGAGCTGCCATAAGCGACTTGGTGTAAGTTATTGTTATCGTGTATTTGTGATAACACTCCGCCTATAGCCTTACCACTGGCATTAGTATCCTAATATATCTATTAAAGTATTTTTAGTTATACGACATAAAAACTTAATTCTTTTATTTCATTGCATCTTATTTTTGCAATAAAATATCTAGGGTAACATTTATTCTCGCAGTTTATAATGGCTTAACCATTCCCCGCATAATCATTGTGCATTTTCTACGATGTGGAGGAAAATTTTGCAGCGCGGGCGAACTAAGCCAAGATCGTTTCGGCAAAAGCCTACAATGTAACCCTTACGTAAGACCAGAATCAACCCCACAAAATGAAAGAAAACACCATGCGTGCAAACACACGCCTCACTACAAACTCTAGCAACCTTGTCGCAATGCACGCTGTTACAAACGTGGGACTCTGTGCGAGAAAAGTATAGATTAGTTTCAGACATTGTATATAATTTTTTATTAAAAACCTTTGAAAATGTTTATCAAGCAAAATTGCGCAGGGGTTGTTGGAACCTGATTTCTCGTATACATGTAAAAATGTAAATATTTCACAACTTACTGATACAAAACGAAACTAATTATGGTAACAAAGTTTAATTGGGGTGAATCCAACTGTGACTAATTCCTGGAGCATAACATTCAATAAAAACTCTTCCCAACCCAATTTCGTGTGATTTTCAATTTTAGATTTTATATGTATTAAAAATGTACTAAACGTTTATGTATTAAAAATAGTACATATACGTATTAGAGGCGATAACGTACCGAAATTGTTCGGCTCGGCCTTTTAGAATTCGAGAAGCCGCCCGTAATTTACTTCAACCAGAGTATACGTAACTGAACCATTATGAACTAGTAGCAACATACGATTGCTTTCGGTACAATAGCTTCCACCAAAAATCTAATTTGTTCAGAACATGCAACCTGTAACCCAACCGATATACTTTTGTGTTTGCGTCCTTGTCTTCAGGATTTATGGGAAAACAAAAAAATCCGCGGAACAAACACGGTGTTGAACTATAAGTTTTTCTTTCAGATAGCATGCCTTCGATGGAAGAAATTGAAAGCTGGATGGATGTCGGTGACATTGAATCTTTAGAACAAGTTATTCTGGATGGTTTTTCGGTTCTATTGCATGATAAAGAGTCTCACAACGAGACCACACAAGAGTTTCTTGAAGCACTACCCAAATACGAAGTAATTTGGTTACCTTGTAAATTAGGTTGCCTGGCTTTGAACCTTTTTGTATACCTATAAAAATAATAGCTAATAGCTCGAGAGATGCGACCTTTGTACGTGTTCCCAAGTTACGGCTTGTTGTCCTCATTTTAGATTCGTTAAATGCTAATGATGGTACCAACTTACATTTATTTAAGTCCAGCATAAGAATTATTTTATAACACGATCATTTCTCTATGGAACAAACGTAATTCTAGATTATTTGTCTCTAAAATCAGTAAAAACTACGAGTTATTGATAACTTTGATATTGAGGTGATCCGAACTATTATACTTAATTGCAATAGTTTTACTTATTCAAAGTTAACCGTAGCGAAATATTTGAAACAATATACCGAGCAACCATTATAAATAGGTGCACTTTAGCTCCTGTAATATCAGACAGTTGTAATATTTTCATGCTACCCTAAAACTAACATTCCGTGTCTGAACTAGCAACTTATTTATAACACGAATTACGGCTTTAGCATGTTAATTTAGTACGAAAAATGAACCAATAGCATTGAACTATTCGTATAAAGTTACTGCTGTAACAATAGTTTAGGACCAGATTTCAGCAGGTATTTTCGCGCAGGGTGGGTTTAGCGCAAAACTGCAGTCGATAGTGTTAACGTGCATAATGAAACCATTAAAAATATTTGATTTGCGTTTGAAACTGAGCGGCCGTAGCTATCTGTTCGTTGAAGCAACTCACAAAATGTACAAAAAAATATTTTTTATCCGTCGTTTGGCCGCGTAACATGTTTTTGGGAATTCCGAATACGATAAAAGCAACTGTATGCAATAATTAGGAAAGTGCTAAAGGTCTACAACGTAAAAATGTTTCAATGATTTTTCCTAAATTTATGATCTAAATTTCATGATTTCATGTTGTTCATCATTGGAAGAAGAAATAAAGGTTATACATTTTTGACATGTGATTAAACTGAAGTATAACGTTACAATTAATGTATTGCGGTACATTATTGTAAATTGTGAGACTTTAAAGAGGTCAATTTGGAACCTTGCATTTGTCATTAAATATAGAATAGTCATAATCTCTTTTTTTCTGCTCTCTCTCTGCGTGAGTAACTAGTTATATCCGAATTTAGAGTAAAATCGACGCCATTCATGTTGCTGTTAAAGAAGGTGATGTCCGTCGGGTTCGAGCGTTGATCAATCGCACAAAACTGGCAAGTGCAAGGGACGCCAAAGGTGCAACTCCGATTCAAAATGCGGTACTCTACAATCAAACTGACACTCTTAAATATCTGATAACCAAATATCCAGAAACAATCAATCTGACTGACTTTGTAAGTAATATTTTATAACAGATATAAAGTATACTTCGCTTGGCTAGAACGTGTAAGTCTCGTCCTCTCTTGTACCGTTACACGGTTAGATTGTATCATTTTTGGGTTCAGTCACACCTACTACTATAGACATATGTTTGATCAGGCATATAGGATAGTTGGAGCAAAAAAACCAAGGCACAACGTATGACTTTGTACGTAATATTTTATAACAGATATAAAGTATACTTCGCTTGGCTAGAACGTGCAAGTCTCGTCCTCTCTTATACCGTTATACGGTAGATTGTATCATTTTTGGGATCAGTCACACCTGCTACTATAGACATATGTTTGATCAGGCATATAGGATAAATGGAGCTAAAAAACATTGCACAAAGTATGACTTTGTAAGTAATATTTTATAACAGATATAAAGTATACTTCGCTTGGCTAGAACGTGTAAGTCTCGTCCTCTCTTGTACCGCTACACGGTTTGATTGTGTCATTTTTGGGATCAGTCACACCTACTACTATAGACATATGTTTGGTCAGGCATATAGGATAGTTGGAGCAAAAAAACCATGGCACAAAGTATGACTTTGTAAGTAATATTTTATAACAGATATAAAGTATACTTCGCTTGGCTAGAACGTGTAAGTCTCGTCCTCTCTTGTACCGTTACACGGTTAGATTGTATCATTTTTGGGATCAGTCACACCTACTACTATAGACATATGTTTGATCAGGCATATAGGATAGTTGGAGCTAAAAAACCATGGCACAACGTATGACATTGTAAGTAATATTTTATAACAGATATAAAGTATACTTCGCTTAGCTAGAACGTGTAAGTCTCGTTCTCTCTTGTACCGTTACACGGTTTGATTGTATCATTTTTGGGATCAGTCACACCTACTACTATAGACATATGTTTGGTCAGGCATATACGATAGTTGGAGCTAAAACAGCTTGGCACAAAGTACGAAAATGGTAAAGTGGCTTGTGAAACACATGCCTTCGCGTGATAACTACTGATTTATTTGCAACATGGTATTTATCACTGTTGAGCATTTAAGAATATTGTTTTTATAGATGTTCTGTAATATCAAAACCCCAAAAACCCTCTGTAACATAAAATATATCAAGAAGAAGTAAAATTTCATCTATTTTATAATTTTTTATAAACATTTACAAAAAATAGACTGAAATGTATCTACATTTATACATACTATTTCTTTAAATCAATGTATATATGTAGATAAATAGTTACCGTGGTGTTCCATAGACCACAATTTTAGCCGGTATAGGAATAAGCAGCGACATGTAGAATGTATGTTGTTGGGCAATGGCGTAAGATGGTGTTTAAACATAGCAGATTTAAGGTAAGGCGTCATTAGTTCCTGTTCATAAGCACGGTTCTATTCTCTCTTTTAATCCGTATGTACAGACCAAATAGGAATTGATATTCTAGTACTCCGTTCGCATATTGTAAATGTTGCATTCTTAACTAAAGATCACGAAGTTTATTGCATGAATGCAAAATGGCAAGTTAATTATATCACAAATGGTTGGGACCTAAATAGCACACGAAACGCCCACGTATGATGCAATGATTACATCAGACTGACGCAGCCATGAACATTGTGTTATGCAAAGTATTTTTATAAAAATCATCATCTATGTTGCATCATGAACGTCGTCATCATAGATAATCAGGTGATCGTCCGTATTCACGTGAAAGCCACAACAGTAAATGATTCTGTTTTCAGTAAGAATGTCAACCGACTAGACAGGTAAAGTCAACTACGCAATTTCAAACTTTCCTCGAATACTTTGTACTTGTTAGGCACTTGCCGCACTTTGGCGGTTCATGACAACGTTTTAAAATGAGGAATGATTCAGTTCAAAAAGTTTATGCTGTAAGATTTTATTCACCTACTTTATGGCGATTACCGTTTCAGATGCCAGCAATGGCAACTTAACTGTTCTGACAGGTTTCACAAATTGGTTCAGTGATCCGGGTTAAAATTTATCCTAGCAGTTAAACATTTGCTCCATGCTGTACACAGTACAAGCTTCTTTAATAACCGAGAAATTAGAGATAAGTCATATACTAAATTTAGGAAACTATGTATCTCCTAACGATTATCGTCCGCTTAGACGACATCGACAACTTTACAAAATTTGAAATCTTATCAAAATTTGAATTGTCTTAAAAAATTTATTAGTTAGAATTTTATATAATGGTAGTTTGTCCTTAAATTTTAGAAAGGAAGAACGGCCATGCATTACGCGGCTGCCGATCCAAACGCCGCTCATTATATAAAGATGCTACAGAAAGCAGGCGCCGACGCTTTTATTGAAGATAAAGTAGGTTTTGATAACTTTACAAACCGATTTAGTGTGTTATACTGCTTCTTCCTTACATAGGCTGTAAAAACAATACTCATGCCACGGCTTGTAATGTCCATACTAGTAAAGCACAGTATCCATTAATATAAACTTGATCTAAATATCCTAAATTGCTCATATCAATGATATCGCATTGTTTAAAACTTAAATATGCACAAGGAAATATCATTAACCATTTCCTTCTTAAACTAATGTGTATTTCACACAGTCTTGAACAATTTTTGGCTGCAGTGCCAGGCTGAACCTGGATTGTTTTGGTGCGAGATTCGTACTCTAGCCACTACGCTATCAGAGAGTTGTTGCTCTGTTCCTTAAGGAACTTCGTAAAACGAGCGAACAACGACGCACGTACATCGCACACTTCACGACTTACTTGGTTAGTGCATGACTTTGCAATGTACGCGTTGACAAATGTGTCAAGTTAACAACTAAAAGGTTAAAACCAGTATTTGTCACGTAAAAAAGATTGAAGTCTTTATGTCTTCTCAACGAAAGTATGACACAGCAGATACAGCTCATACTTCGAGGTCCTAGGGTAGGGTAGCTGAGGCGGCGGGGGAGAGTCAATGGGTCGGCAGAGCGGAGGGGCGGCTGCGACGCCAAGAGGAAGGTGATGTAGCACCTGTCAGGGGAGTCCTGCGACAGAAAGGGATGTGGCCCACCATCTTCTATTAGCAAGCATGATATATTAAGTGAAGTTTGCCATTTTCGGTGAACTGTCAGCGAATGGACATTTCTTGGCGAGAACTCTTGAATACTTGGGCCCCAAAATGGCGCCAGCGATCGGACTCTGTCAATATCGATCTCTGTTCGATGTTACATTCGACTCTATTTACCATTGTACTAGAAGGAGTATCCGACTGTATCATCACTAAAGTAGCAGTGACACTAACGCATCATTATAACATTAGAATTATGTTGGTATAACGCTTTTCATGTATATTTTATTGAAAATTTATATATAAATTTGGATATTTTCGTATTTATAATGTGAAAGGTTTGACAAATGCTGCAGGCTCGGGCGGCCGTATGTAAAGTTGACCGATGTAGATGTTCAGGAAACCTCTTGTGCTATCAAAAAACACGAAATATAAGTATGTTGATAGCGTTAAATATACAGATGGTATGCTTCGCAACAGCTTCGCATTTTTTAAGTTTTTCTATTCAGATTGTTGTATGATATCTGACCTGGTTTGAAGTATTCAGAAACAGTCAGAATACCGTTGAATATGTATTAAACATAGCTTTCTCCGGTGCTGCCATCGTACACCGTGACCTGTAACAGTATGAATGAGGGTAATTAATATACATAAAACTTTCATTATATATATACGGTATCCAATAAGTAACTCCCCAACTTCAAGCTGTTGCTGAAACTGACATAATATACTTACAGCCCTCATACATTCAGGAATTATAACCGGACATATAAATATCTACGCATAGCAAATTGTCTGATACTCGACTTAATTTGTTTGATCTAATAACTGAAGTAAGACTGTATTCGGTTAGCCAAATTAGCCATGAGGTTTTTGTCTCGGCATTCGTCTCCACAGCCCCCATATTAGAACACTGTTGCATCAATTAATAAAAAGTTGTTGATCTAACAGGTTCTGTAGTTCACTTGCCCCGAACAGGAGTCCACTGACGGCATCTGGTTATCCTGCGATAGCTGATATTTCTTGGCATTTTGAAAACATTCCGTCATTCAATTCATTTCAGTTCATTAATTCAACGTTGTGCTATTGAAGCCGGCATCAGCAAATCGACTGTTTTCCGAATCGTTAAAAGTGTGGGTCTACCTTTTAGACCTTTTAGACCTACGTTGAATTAAGCTATGAACGAGGATGATTATGATCGCAGTGTTCAATTTTGTAACAAAAAGGCCACATTATCTCAACGATGATCCAGACCTAGCTGACGAAGTTATTTGGTCCTACGAAATCAATTTTAAGCGCTGTACGGTCACACTAATCAGCGAATTGTATTTATTGTCAAGCAAAAAACCCTCACAGCACTGTCGAACACCATATGAATACCCCTGGTCTGATATTATAAATCGGTATGTGGTGTGGTGGTTTCTTGGGCTGTTCTTTTTCGATGGTACCGTGAATGCATAGGTTCACACTGAGGGTAAGCGTTATTCCTCAAAAACCTAAGTTATATATGAAAGCACGTGCATACAAAAACGCATTTAGATATGTTTACTATTTCGCTAGCCGTGCTACTTTAATGCTGGGGCGTTACAGGAAACCGAGTATACCTTTGACATGAGCAAATAATTAAAAGCTATATTTGTTTTAATATTCTAGCAAGGTCACACACCATACTATTATCAGAATCATCCGGAGAATCTGAATTTGGCAGAACTACGAGATGAAAGCCATATGGACGCTTTAATGGCTGGTGATTTACCACAACCACTTCTTCAAGGTTTGAAATATTAACATCTAGTTTTTAACCAAGCAACATAAAGCTTACATAATTAACGCAATCATCTGCTGGATTCAAATATTGTACCCACGCCTATACGTTTCGCACATACGGTGCGTGGCGGGGGCTAGACTTGGCTTGGCGAGTAGTGCTGACCTGTAGGGTAACCCTCCAAACCCTTACCCATCGAAACCTATAGAGTACGTAGTGAATTTAATCAAACGAAAAATTAGGCCGAAACTCCTACAAAATGTGCCCATACACATGATTAAAATTAAAGCCGTTTTGAATTGGGAATGCTGAATCCGGTAGGTTTAGCTTATCTCCAACGAGTGGAATTATATGTAGCGGCTAAAATTTAAAAAAAGCATTTTAATTTTTTAGAATTCGAATCGACTTTTTCTGGATGCTCAAACCTAGCAAACCCAAATTATTATTTTGTTTTGGATTGAAATTTATATTTCGAACTTACTGGTGGAATGCAATCAAATATAATACTAAATACGAGCGTGTCAAGTTGATTCTGTCTAATACCAAAAATTAAGCCATTATCGCTTAGCCTTCGTGATATTTGGTCGAAAATTTCCATATCTTAGCTTCTAGTTTCGTCCCAAATTAAGTTGGGTATATTACACTTATAACGTTCTCGTTTTTATACGGCTCGCTTAATTCTGGTAGAATCCGCTCAATTGCACACAACGTTAATTTAACTCATGGTGATTCTAATTTCGCAAGCCGAATATAACAACAAACATGAAAAATAATAACTTTTCATAACTGATAGCAGTGTGGGCCAATCCATGATTGTATCCACCACAAGTTCATATTTTGGTAGCTATATGATCCATAATAAATTCTTTGGGGACACAGGTAAACTATTGCGGTAGTCGCATAAGTATATGAGCAACTTTTACTCGGCAAAATAAGTAGTCTGACAAGTGGTAAACAGCACCACAACCTCGCGGCTGTGGTAAAAGACGAAACAAATACGAATGTAATGTTAACGAATAAGAAAAGTTTCCGAAGCGTTTCCATAAATTGCTGACATTTTCTTAATCGTGTCATATGTTAACAGTTCCCATCTATTCGGATCAACAAATATATACGTACATACAATAGATATATAATCTGCGTCAAATATAATTATTTCTTAGCTCTTATCTTAACCCAGCTCAAATATGCGAACAAGAATGCTTTCCGTTTTATTCGTTACAGATCTCGAAGCTGATATCCATCAATGGTTGCAAGATGGCAGCATTTCGAAACTGGAGGATCTCTTGCTAAACGGATACGGCGATTTAATTTTGGGCAAAGTGGCCGATGTGGAAAACGTTGATGTTCTCAGTTTTCTTGAAATATTGCCGCAGTACCAAGTAAGCCGAAATGATTTAACGGCGTGATTTTGTCAAAGTTCTTAGTCTTTAGAGATTTTTTCATAAAGTATTGTTTAAATCCATTATAGGATTGCCATAAAAATTGAAGCTAGTCAATTTGTTGAAAATTATAATATATATCTTTGTTACGATTTGAATTCTCAGCGGATGGTAAACCACGTTCAATTACAGGTATTGTACAGTTCGTTAAATTTTCGGTTATCAATGCTTGGCTATAAAGGTGGTGTGGAGAAAGGAAACGAAGGTTTTATAATCTGATCGGCCCAAAAAGCTTTAAAAAACGTATTAAGCGCTTGGATATGCGGGATTTGTGCATTAGGCGAGATATTTATGCAGTGAATCAACAGAACTCATGTGTTTTACGTGCATGCTTAACTCTTTCATGTCCATTAGGTCCAAATGGCCCCACCTCACAATGTTGTGTTAACTGAGCGGCGTGTGTTTGCACGCGCGTTTTATACACTGTTTTTGCAATATTGCCTAAGGAACCGATAATATGTTTAGCCTCACAAGAGCACCGTATCAAATTTTGATGCTTGTCGCAAATCTTTACTCGTTTCTTGTATATTATATTGTAGGCGAAGCCACTGGAGCGATATATTAAAATTCAGCAGTAAACGTGTTTATGTCCAATATATTAAATTATACAATGAACATGATGTAATGATGTGTACTAGACAATGTCATCAATCCCTTCTTCAAACAACACGAAAGCCGAAATTACACATTGCATGTTGGGAAACACCAAGCACGATTGTATATTACACTGTACGGGCGTTGCAAGCTCTTCAAAAGCGGAGGGTGCCGGTCATTTAAACGCATTTTCTTCTATGTTTATCACCTAATTTTTTCACGTTCATCAGCAAACAGCGGATGTAAGGGCGTTGCAAGCTCTTCAAAAGCGGAGGGGGCCGGTCATTTAAACGCATTTTATTCCATGTTTATCACCTAACTTTTTCACGTTCATCTGCAAACAGCGGATGCTAGGGCGTTGCAACCTCTTCAAAAGCGGAGGGGGCCGGTCATTTAAACGCATTTTATTCTATGTTTATCACCTAATTTTTTCACGCTCATCAGCAAACAGCGGGAAGCTGTCGTTCCTAATTCTTCTTTTGCAACGCCCTTTTGTCCTGTGATGGCTTCAAACGCTGAATGAAGTAATGATCATGATTGCTGTTGTGTATTATTTATATTCGTGATCGGTTACCAGTGTAAGGAAGACATTGTATATATCAGTTTTAATGTATAATTTGTTTCTTTTTCGGCTGGTAAGAACAAACTTATTTTTTAAACAGTTTTGCCGCATTTGTACGTAAAAAAATGTTGCCAAAACGAAAAACTAAATAAAAGACTTTTCCATAAGTAAGCTAGTTGTTATCATTGCAAGACCATTTGCTTAATAATATAACAGTATACATACTGTAATATTATTAAGAACATCAAGCTAAGTTTAAAGTATTAATATGTAAAGCCAAAAACCAGACACCCAAGTGTTGCCGGAATGAATACCCTACGATTTAACTCTTTCATGCCCGAATGATGCACGTTTGCATACAAAGCGAAGTGTTTTTGATTTAGTTGATTATCTATGTATTTTGATTGCACACGGGTTACTATTCGTTCGCTTGGCGAGATTAATTAAGGAACCCATCAACATCGTCTAAATAGCTCATTGGTTTGCTTTCATCATTCGCAATGGTACAATCCGGGTATGATTCCTGGCACTTGCTCAAGTTTCCCAAATATGCTACGACAGACAATATAATTCTGACATGGTAGGCTAGGCAAATTTTAATTTTCAAATAGCCAATATATCATTCAAAAATAATTATATGTACATCATGAAATGACACCAAATAAAAATCAATTACCTTAGCTAAAAATTAGAATTTTAACCCTTTACTTCCTGAATTAATTTACTTGTCGAATATCGTTAAATAATTATTGATCGCCTTAAGGTAACAAATTCCGAACGCTCGGGTGAAAGTCATGTTTACTAACCATTGCGCTATCTCAAAGCTATTGCACTTTACCTTAAAGCTTCTTGCGAAATTAGCGAACAACAACATGCGTGCAATCCTGTAGTATTCGTCGAATTTAAATAGTTCATCACATTCAAACGTAATTTGTTGTTGTCTAACAACGCTAGAAGTTACAGGGATAAAGCTGTTTTCAGGCAAAAATTCGAGCAATACATCGGGCCGTTCAGCTGGGAAGCCTGCGCGAAGTGAAATCGTTAACAGATCGAAAGAAACTTGCACTTGCGCGAGATCCTCGTGGTGCTACCGCGTTGCACAATGCGGTGCTATTTATGCACGATGATATTGTCAAATATTTCGTCAAAAACTATCCACAAGCTCTTAACGCTAAAGATCATGTATGTTTAGTTTTTATAGTTCTTGCAACATATTCGTAGATGTGTATAGTATATAATATAGCTGCCGCTATACATTAAAAGTCACAATCTAAAAACTGAAAATCAAAGGTTAAAAATAGCACCTATATCGTCAATTTATAACCTAAATGTTGGCTCCATAGGTTCATCCCTTATAGTTATGATCGCACAATGAATAAAAGTGTGAAAAAAGTCGGGGTAGAAAGCTCAGTAGTTGCAGTTGCTACCACTATGCTAACGTAAGTTCTGGCCGCTTACTAGCGCACGCATATATACCGAATAAACTAGTTACTCGCAAGCGAGGGTGAAACGTAGCGAGCGTGGATTCATCAACCTATCATTTTGTGCAACCCCTTGCAAGAGGCTTAGCGCTTGATGTATATACTACACTAAATCCTCTTGGACACTGAACCCGTCGAACAGCTTAAAACCTCCTCGACCCTAAACCCATCGCAAACAATTGAAAATGCAAGAAGTATTAGTGTGGGTCTCTAGATAACCAAACCGTCGTATTCTGCATACCGAAATACCTATAAACAGAAGGGATAAAGGGATTCTCGATACTCTACACTCAATACATAGCCTAAATACTGAAACAGACTATATTCCAGCATTCTACTTCACTGACCTTAAGCCCATCGACAACAATGTAAACGGACGCAGCATAGTGAGCGTAGCAAAACACCTATGCATAGAACATTCTTCGTACCCTTTGCGCAATACATAACCAAGATATTGATGACAAACAATATGCTAGCAGTCGCTTTCATTGACTTTAAACCCAATGAAAGCATATCAAAAGGTAATATTCACGCTGTACTCTAGATAATTAAACTATCGTATTCAGCGTGCCGGAAAACCTATACATAGACCACTCTTGATGCCCTGCAAGCAATAAATAACCGAACAAATGAAAACTAACTACATTTGGGAAATCGTGTTCGTCGACCGTAACCCCTGAAACTCTATGAAAACGTAAAATAAAGTCAACTTAGAGTTTAAATAGCAAAACCATCGTATTCAGCGCGCTTGGTAGCCTAATAAATACTCATTTTAAGTAAAAGATGCAACAACTATTTGAAAAATTTCTATTTCAAGCAAAGGGTTGACTAGTCATATTCGGGCTCCCAATGGCCCTGGGAGCGGTCCCACGAAAAAGTTGTGGTCATCATTGGAAATTTCGATGAGCTGATTCTGGAATAAAAAATGATTGAAATCCATACATTCGACGATGAATTATGATTGACAGAACGGTCAAAAAATAAAATTTTCACGATTTTTCCACTAGCGTCCTCAGTGAAAACTCCGCGCGCTGCGTTTCAATAAGTGGTCCCTCGATATCTATATATTCGTTGCATTGTCGAGGGTCTGATGTGTGTATTTGATAATTGCAGCCTCTCAATTTGTACAATTTAAATGCGTACATGGTGTAATAAACAATTTTTAGTGCAAACAAATATGAAGTTTATGATGCGAACAATTATTGGAGAAATATATTAGAATGTTTCACCAGAATCGGATGCACCACAAAGCTAAACGCAGGCAGTGGTACCCGAAATCCTGGCACGGGCACGGGTTAAACGCTTGAATCGCTCTCAGCATCTACGCAAAAAACTTGTCGTTTACAAATCCATTTCCAAGTTGTAGGTACTACTTTACAAATTATATTGATGCAAATGGCGAGAACATAAATTAATAATATTTTATAATAAGAAATATCGGAACGTAAAATTTACATTTTCTCATGGCCCAGAAGCGTGCCAATAACACTTTGAGGTGAAGAAGTTTCAGTTTTTCAGACTTGAATGAATGCATAATTTACAACAACAATAAATGATTTGAGTATTTTCTGACGACTATGATTTCGTATAACTGTACGGTTTTCAAGCGACATATAATCGAGTTTCAAAAATAAATATATCCGTTATAGGATCACCGGCTAGTGATGCAATATAAGCTGGAAGACCGCAGCCGGTTGGCGTTTATAATAGGTTTCATATGAAATTCAATTAAATGACAAAAATGATACACCAAAAGAAATTAAGAATTGTGTCTTGTTTCGTAAATTAAAAGATTTAACTGCTAAATTGATCATTCTCAGGTGCAGCTAACATTAATGGTGCGCTGCTATGTAAATTTGACGTATTGGAAAGAAGTACGATTTTATAAATAAGAAACAGCCCCCAAATAAATGGCAGTACAATGGCTAAAAAAGCAATATTGTCTTTCTCGATTGGGTCCATCCTATTGCGAATGTGCCCTCAAAATCCATCTTTCACATCCCAAATTGCTATTTTAAATATCAAAAATTATTAGTTAATATACGAATTAACTTAGCTTGTCTTAAGTATTTTTATATTTTATCGACCTATTTTTTCAGATATACTGCTGTTAGATAAGGAAATTTTCATTTATTCTTAGCCATAGATGTATGCCGACGCAAACATGTAAAACACCGAAAGGTTGGGGTTGATAGAAATACCAACAAACACTTCTGCCTTTGTGTTCGAAAGTAGACATTCCACCGACTGAGCTGTTCCGGTTTGACTTTACAGCAGGTATAAAGCTGCTATATTTGACAACAGCGAATTTAACGCAACAGTCATAGCGTAGCATCTTGTAAAACATATTAAAACTGTTAATCATCTTTGATTTCTTAGATAAAATGCACCCCACTGCACTACGCAGCTGCTCTAAAAGATGGCGGAAGGTGTTACAAGCTGTTGCGAAAAGCCGGAGCGGACGCGAACATTGAAGATTGTGTAAGTTAATCCTTAAACGGCTGTTGCGTCAAATAGGCCCAAACGCAAATCGTAAAGATTTGTGTTAACTGAGTTTGTCGTATAGCGCATGTTTACCTGCAGGCTGCTATTCGCTTTGTTTTGTGAGGGTCGGTATGAAACGGAGAAACAGCCCCTGGATACTTCAGTGGTTTCTTTATGCAGCTTTCAGTCATAAATAAAGTAAGCTATAAAATAAATAACGGCAAAAGCGCTTGCTGTGATCAAGTAGTCAACGTAAAAACAAAAGCCTATGTACATGTTCTGCCTTATACAACCGGACGTGCTAAAAAATTAGGTTAGTGCCAACTACCGTTGGGCCATTAGTGCACTGAATGCGGCAATATATATGATATTTGTATAGTAGGTTCACAGAAAACCTGGATATGCCATAAATGTGTTTAAAAAACAGCGCCCCAGATGAGCCTTTACTCCTTTTAGCTATGTCTAAGACAAATTGAGAACCGATATATAGTCTAAATATGGTTTTGTTGATATTGCATAATTTTTCATTCCTAAAACACATCTTAAGGAATTTTGTGTTTTATCACACTGCTAGTATGCCGGATTTCAATTTCTTATTATTTTTTTTCAAAATTTAGTGAGATGCCAGTATTCCCACTAGATCAGATTTTCCCCGGCTGAGGTGCGCTCCTGTAGGTTATAACAGTAAATTAAAAGTAGTATACATATTTACATTAACATTTAAAATTTGTAATAAATTTATTAATAAAACTATGTTAAGTAGTAATAAATAAATAAATAATAAGGTTGATATGTATTCGTAAAACCAAGAGAGCATTAGGGAAGAGTATGGCACTTCCCTGCACTCACATATAAACACGTGTTTGATGATATGGGCGTTTCCGATCTAGCCCCCCCCAGTTTCTGGGGGATCGAGATGCCCCGACCCCCCAATTTCTGGGGGATCAGTTTATAAGCAGCTGCCTATAAACCGACCCCCCAGCAATTGGGGGTCCGACCGACCCCACCCCAAAAAAACTGGGCCCCCAGATCTGAAGTAAGCCCCCCAGAAACTGGTGGGCGTCGGGGCATCTGGACCCCTCCCCAGAAACTGGGGGCTTTAGGCCCAAAACGCCCGTATTATCAAACACGGACTAAGGACTAACATGTGAGTGCAAGGAAGTGACATACTCTTCCATAATGAACTCCTAAAACGTATAAAATATCTAAAACATAATTTTTTATAATAAACTCTATATATTAGCTACATATATGCTATACAGTTATAAATTAGTATCTTGAAAATATATATATTTTAGGAAGGACATGCTCCAAAATATTATTTGAGCCATCCTGAGGAGCTTGATTTGGACTCCTTTCGTGCCAGTTCGGACGTCGGAGTTCGTGAGCAGTTAACTACTCGAATAGCACCAGGCTATTTAGAATCGAATATTCAACTTTGGCTTCGAGAAGGAAACAAAAACAAGCTAGAACAGCTCGTGCTCAGCGGATGCGGCGATTTGTTGGAAGGCCGTGAAGCAACTCATGATGACTCGATCAAGTTTCTCGAGGGCTTGACTCAACTTATGGTAAAAATGCAATAAGATGTAACACAGTAATTTTAGACGGAAAAAATTTTTTATCTTTCCTTTATATATATACTGGTTGAAACTGGGGCACTGATTCCATTTAAAGCTTTTTGGGCAGGGTCCCGTGAGGCAATGAGAATTTACATCCACTGAGAAAAAGTTACACTCAGACTGAAAATGATGTGCTTTCCACAAGAGAAGAGCAGTTTGCTAAACAACCATGTGCACGAAAATGCCGGTGCAAGCATTGGAGGAGATTCAATAAGGAGCCTTATAGAAACTGCAACGACGGTTGAAAGACTGCCAGCTGTATGTTCTAATATATAATAAAGACGTTAGTTTTGCAGAGAGCACGTCGTTCTTGCGAAAACGTAATAGCAATAAAAGCAAAAATCATTCAGTTGATAGTATGTTTTATAAATACAGCAACAGCTTATGGCACTATAAGCTGTACCACAAAAACAAAATTGATTTACTGCTACATACACACCTTAGCATTCTGTGATTTATAAATTTCACGAGTAAATGTTTAATTAGAATAATTATTATTATTGTAAACATACACATTTATGTCTTAAAACTATATATGTTCTCTAATATCAAGAAATTTAAGTGGAGTGGAATATATAATTTCTTTAACGTATCCGATTGCGCTCTGGATAATCCATGCTGTTTAGTACAGATATGTTTATTAAAACGATTATAGGCATTTTAGAAAAATAATTATAATGGCGTAGAAGAATGTTTATGGTGGGATTGGAATGATGTGTAGAGTCTATGTATGTAATTCGTAGCCAATCCTGTGATTCATATAAGCTACTCCATGATAATTTCAACATTTTTCTACGCCAACTGCAGCAAGTCGTATAACCTTTACGATTTGACAGATGGCATGAGTCTAAATGTTCTATTTTATGCGTTGAAAAATAGATTAGTGTATCTAAGTGTTTATATAAATTGTCTCTATAAAAATTTCCTATGTAATAGAAACTTGAGTCTTAAAGTAACCGTGACGAGCATTAAGGAAATGTACGCCCATGCCGTTTTCTTATAGGTTTTAAAAAATAAATTTATGCTGAGTTGAAGCTAAACCTGTCGGCCGGTTCCGCTTCCCGAAATTTTTCCACTGGACTCTTCCTTGTCCTAACATAAATTTCTGCTGGTTTCCACAGGGCACATGACAAAAACTTGCATTATTTTCAGGAATTAATTGACGACATTCATAAGAGCGTTAAAATGGGAGATATTCGGAAAGTGAAGCAGCTAATTGACAAACGTCGACTGGCAATGGCACGCGACCGTAAAGGAGCAACTCCCATGCATAATGCTGTTCTATATGGACAAACGGAGATAATACGTTGGCTGGCGAAGAGTTTTCCTCAAACGCTCAACGCACCTGATTATGTAAGAAATAAATGATGCTCTATGCTATTTTCTTGAAATGTATAATTATACATTATGCTAATCCCTTATGTTATCTCTATGTTAACAATAGTTGATAATTAATTCTGATGTCAAAAGTTTAAAGCACAGAATTTTTGGTTCTTTTCCATTATCCGCCCCCTGCCCGCATTTGCCCGAAAATGGTCAGGTTTTGGAAATTTTGGTATTTTAGTGATGGTCGAGACCTCCCCTGATTATTTCGACCAAAAATTTAATTTTTACAATTTTAAATTTTTTCGATTTTTTCTGGGGAACCCAAAAAATTTTTTCTTAAAAATTGAATTTTTACCCACCATTCGACGCGGCTGGACGAGCTGAGTCTAATTGTGTTGTTTTTAACGGGATCCGATAAAAGCATCTTAAGTTATGGCCAAAACTGTTCAATTGCTGAGCGTCTCAGCCCCCGATAGTTTTTGGCCATAACTTAGGATGCGGTTACTGGATCTCGTTGAAAATATCACCATTCAATTCAGCTCGTCAAGCCGCGTCGAACGGTGCGTAAAAATCTAATTTTTAAGAAAAAAATTTTTGGGGTCCCGAGGGGACCCGAAAAAATCTAAAATTTAAATAATTTAATTTTTTAGTCAAAATGATCAGTGGTGGTCTCGAGGATTACAAAAATACCAAAATTTCCAGTATCTGACCATTTTTGGGCAAACGCGGGCTGGGGGATAATGAAAAAGAACAGATTTTTTAACCAAAAATGAGCATATCAGTTAACTAACTCTTTCATGGCAACTGGTGCCTAAATGGAGCCAACGCTCATTGTGAAGTGTTGCGTTAACTGAGTTTGCTGTATGCTGTTGTTTGCACGTACGCTGTTATTCTCTCGCTTTGCGAAGTTCCTTAATGAACAAATCAATAACTCTTACACAGCTCAGTGATTGGCAAACGCAACTTCAGTAATTCAACCCTGATACGATCCCTAATACCTGCTTGAACTTGTCGAACATTGCATGATACACACAATTTATTTCGGGCATGAAAGGTGAACTATTTAAAGACAATAACGGTAGTCATAATTGTTATACGCAGTTTGTTGAAAATATTAAATCAAATAACAAGTATTTCCAACCTATAGGATAGGAAATTTTTCGCCGCGAAGGTTATAGCTGTGAAAGGTATTCCTACGTAAAATACCATACTTGTGAGTTCAAAGAGGTTCTAAACTCAACGCAACGTATTTCAGCGCAATTGTAAGGTGTGAATTCTATTTGCGGGACATTGTTTTGGTAGTCATGGCAGATATCCTACTATCTTCGATTAGAGCTCTGAATGACGGTTCCAAATTAAAGCCTTGCACGTCGTGTATTTATAAGCGTTATGAATCAATTGTTCAAATGTTTTGTTTATTGTTGTACATTACCGCAATCGATTTATTAATCATTACGGTTAGTTCTAGATAACATTGCGCCGAAACACATGAGCGGTCTTCTAGTGATATTTATAACAATTTATTCTTTTGGGTTTACCAAACGGTAAACCTAAAAGAAACTAATTGCATCTTGCACTGAACAGCCAACGCCTTCATCAAACTATCTGACACATCAGTTGGACGCCAGTGACGGGAAAACCACATTTATTCGAAATGTGTAAGAACTCACGTTATCAACAATATTTCAATAATACTCTTTTTACATATTTGATCGTACCGTTATTGAGCGACTTGTCAGTTTTCTATTACAACTATGTTGTCAACCATTATATAATTGCATAACCTCATGGCAACAAGTTTCCCGTACTCCCGAATATATGCGTACCTAGCAATGGGGTGCCACATGCATATATAGAAAAACACCGGCTGCGAGCTAACCATGATATGAAACAAGCGAAGTTCATAGCCGCGAAGAAATTCTAGTTGATGTGGCGCACAGTTAAAGATAAAACAAATATACACAAAAAAATTTAGTTTTGCATAGCTGTATATCTCTGAAAACTAGCGACGATAATGCATTTGACAGAAAGGTCAAATGTGCATGTGATGTGCGAGCGGTATTTTCGGAACTTTCAGTAGGATTTCATATGTTCACTAACAAAAGACAGTTGACATAATAGTTGCCTTAATTTCGCTTTTTTCCGTGTCGCTACATTTGAACAACTTCATAATAATTTTTCCACTAGTATTTATCATCAGAACGTGGTGTAACGTAGTGGAGATTGTGTGTTGCAGGGGTGACAGTTTTAAAATTCCGCCTGTGTGTGATCGGCCCTAACTTGGGAACGACTTAACCGATTTTCATGATCTTGGGCTTATTTGAACATGGCATAGTCTTTTTACCGTGTACATACCGAGCGTTTTTTAATTTGGGGTCTGATTCCGGGGTCAGGGGTCAAAATGTAAGTTTTTTGCCCCATTTTAGCATCCTTTACAGAAGAAAGGTTATTTTTATCTTAACTTTAGAATTTTTTCTGGTTAGTTTTATTTCATAGTAAAATGATAAATGCCGATGGCTCTTTTTTCGATTAAGGCTCCGGTTTTGGAATTATAGGATTTGAGGTATGGCATCCTCATGATTCATCGACCCAAAATTTGTTTGTTGAAGATTTGTTCTGATGTCCTTGGCTGCTGAAAAGTTTCACTTGGGGGTTTTTGGGCATGAGAAACTCATTGCCTGTGTTGGTTTTACTCTGCAACCCATTATTCCATGGGTACGGGGGTATGGCACCTCTTGGTTCGGGGTCAGAGGTCAAAATGAGGGTTTTTACCCCATTTTAGTATCCTTCACGGAAGCAAGGTAATTTTTATTCGTATTTTTTCTCTGATTCATTTTATTTCATAGCAAATTGATAAATGCCGATGCCTCTTGTTTTTTTGTTTTACGATAAAGGCTCCGATTTTGGAGTTATGGTTTTTGAGGTATGGCACCCTCATGGTTCCTCGACCCAAAATTAGAAAATTTTTTCTGACTTCCTGGGCAGCTGAAAAGTTTCACTTGGGGGTTTTCGGGTATGGGTAAGTCATCTCCGGTGTTGGTTTTGCTGTACGGCGCAGTAATTTCGCGTCGTGGAAGAGGTACTAATAGTAGGTAGAACGGGCACGCAGTAATTTCGCGAGGAAATATTCTCTAAAAACTAAGTTAATGGCAAAATAGCTATTGACATCGTCGCTAATATGTATGTGCTTATCAGAAAGAGATTGTGAATCGAAACATGTAAACACGCATCTTGCATCCCTGGAATGATAAAGTGTTACGATGTTGCTCGAACAGCTGAAAATTTATATTAATTTAATTTTAGCACAAGCGAACTCCGCTTCATTACGCTGCCGCTGCTCGTGACGGCGGTCACCACTACAAAATAATGGAACGAGCAGGGGCTGACACAAGCTTAATGGATAGCGTGAGTTCCTTTAGACGCTTCAAACCGGAGTGTATCGTTGCGATAGCAGCTGATCGTGCATCAGCAATGCTAGTTAAACACAAATAAATATGCCTCATGTAGAAAAATAAGCCTTGGGTGAAGATTGTAGAAAGAGCGTGAGTCTTGTTTTTTGTATATTGGAAACGAGCCGTTTGCAATGTTTTAGCAACCCCAAAACAGTACACACATACAAGCTACGACGGCCGTATGGAGGAGGCTCCCTGGAAAAATCGTCGCCCTTAAAAGTTCTTTTAAATGGCATCTAATATTTTTTAGACCATTGGCAAACACTAATACTGACTAAGATCCCGCCATACGCCAGTAAAATTTATTTGCCGTTCAAGCTATAATTCACCGTTTTCCTATATGATATGCCAGACTGAATTCGTTTTATAGGGTACTACATGCTTTCATAAGATCACTGGAGCTTTAAACACGAATCGGTGACAAGTCAGACGTCAAATCGGCCAGTGAAAAATATTTTTGTCTTAAAATTGCTTAGAATACAGTGTGTCATATTATTTGCTCTATTTTTAGAACATATATAATACTACAAAATTTCCATCATCAAATGGCCTAGTGGTATTTACATCGTCTCGCGGCGCAGGTCTGTCGCGTTTTCGAGTAGTTATATATATGTTTAATATAAAGCTCCCACGTGAAATCCTCTGTCAACCTCCGAGCTGAAAGTTTTAGTTAAAATATCAAAATGTGAGTACGCCCTTAAGGGCAAATCCAGTATTGCAACGGTAACAATTTGGCGCTTCAGCGCAAGCCGAGACAAGAATGGAATAACACTACAGTTCAGTCAAAACCTGCAACTTTCAATGTGCATCATGCCGCTGAGAGGTCACTGAGAGTCATTGTAAAATAGTCCAGTAGAAATGCTGTGAAGCATAATAATGCATACACTGTCAATAAATGAAAACGTAAAAGCCTGATTCCTGTGGTAGTCAATAAATATATACATGAACGCAGTGGATGCACATGTTGCAATAGCATAGTCAATTTTTTTATATAAATTCTAGTATGCCGCAGTTTCAATATTTGTTAAATATTTTGGCCGGGCTGTGTACTCAGATGAAGACTGATATTTGCAAACCTTACCTAAGAGAAATTTTAATTTTTTTACGTTGTCACAGGCCGTTGGTTGTTTATCGCGAAAAAACTAATTAGGGCTCTACTTTCGTCCACCTAAGTTGGTTAGCCCGTATTTGGTCTGCGTACGTCAAGCAAAACAGCTTCGATCCGGTACAGTTACTGTTGCAACGGTCACGGTGGTCCGGATACTTTCAATTTTCAACCAGGCAATCGGTTTAAAAATCTCCGATCTCCAGTTTTGTCAATCATACGGCACGTTTTACGCGGCAGTTTCGTCATTCATACAGCAGTTTCGACAAGAAATTATTCTGTATAAATCCTCGCCCCCACTTTTCACCGCGTTGTCATTTTATAATCCGGTTTCGAGTCCTCAACAGTTTTTGTTCAGACCGTTGCAAACGATGCCATGTTTTAAATGGTTTTGCCGAGCCCATAATATTGTACAGTTTGTTTAACACTGCACTGATCAGTATTGTTCAACAAAAACATAGTATATTCTAAGCGTTAACTACATTCGGCACGTACTGCGCATTGCTATTCGACCATTTTTGTGAGGATTGTTAAAAGGATCCCGCACTCAAAATACATTTGAAGAAATTTAAGAAAAGTATTCTTTGATTTTTGCACCTTTGATTCTTTGAATTCTTAGTATATAATTATTTAGAGGATAGTTCATTGAAATTTCAAGCAACAGTTGTTTTGAATTTTAAAACAATACATGGCGATGCAAAAATCAAAGAAACTTACGTTAAATTTAATAGAGAGCATTTTGAGTATAGTTTTGATCTTGTAGTGGATCGCATAATGCTCTATTGTTATTGTGCGTATCTACACTGCATGGCAGTGTCATTGTATGTTCACCATTAAAAATTAGCTCTCTTAGCGATCGGAAAAGCTATTGGTTGTCGGAGTTGACAAATTCGTTTGGTTTATTTCAGGATGAACATGCTGCCATATACTACCATCGTAATCCCGGAAAGCTGGATTTACAGTTAATCCGCGATAAAGATACAGACTATTTCATGGAAGATAGGCCATTGTCAGGCTTTAGTGATCAATCTGAGTTGTCTGAAGAATTGACGGCCAGACTAGCTGGTTAGTTTCAGCACATTGAATACGATCATTAAATGTATTGTATGCCAAAGTCATTGTGGATCGTGTTGTTTGAACACTACAGTTCGAAATGCATAGAAACCATATGCCAAGAAACATTTGTGGAATATTTAGAGTATGCAAAAAAGCTGGGCCAAACGTACAATAAAATGTATAGAACCTTACCAAAATGCAAAAAAAATTGTGAACATTCAACTAGTTATCATTTCAGTATGTGGCTTGAATAGAACTAAATTTTCTTGCATCAGGTATTTACGGTTCGAATAGTGCAATGCTTACATGTTTTAAATTGTATCGAGATATATCACAAACGTCTATAGTTGCGGCAAGGGTTACACTTTTAAACATGGGACAAAGCCATATTTTACCCACGCCAAGATGGAACGCACCGACACTGCTTTGGCGTCTACAACGCTCAGAAAATATGAAAATTTTAGCAACTATGACCAAATTGTACTAGTTTTAGCAAATTATGAGCAAGTTACACATTCGCAAAACTCTATCTCCCCCGAGGTACCGTTCCGTCTCCTGCCGGAACCATCTACCCTCTAAGTCGACGAACAGTGGACACCCATAGGAGTAGTTACATATACATAGGTGCCTGTAAGGGTAACACGACTACCCCGTTTGGACACCTAAACTATATTTGCCTTTGCTGATGCTACACACTCCGCTTTCTCAACACCCTCCATGGCGCACAAAGCTCGTGGAAACTTTTAGCAGTTATAGATTAAACTACAAAAATGTTAATGGAAATCCGGGGAAGGTTCGGATAATTATGTGAAAAAATGAAGAGACGAGAAAAATTTTTGGTTACCGCACCCGGTAAAGCGGGGACGGGGGGTGCGATGGTAAATTTTCAAAATTTGTGGGAAGTCATAATTTCCGCCCAATTTTGATGAAATTTTCTTCTCAACTTCCCCAAACTACAGACAATTTCTCCTAATTTTTGCTATTTCTTCCAAGAGTTTGCCAAAGCGCACGGCGCCAGGCGAGGTACTGAGCCTTCAGAGGGGGAGTAAACGTGCCTTTTTAGGTGTCGTAGGGAGCCATTCCCACATCCTCTATGTGCACCTGTGATGTATCCGCATAGTTAAAACACAGTTCGACGGAGAAAACAGACAGAAACTGGCATATAGTAGACTTGCCGAATGTGGGTCACACCCTAATGTGGGTTTTTGGCACACTATTTTGCTCACCACTGCCGACTAAATTGACCAATGTGAGCCAATCAAACATCATGTTAATGCGCTGCCCATTTCCTATTGGATAATGGCATTCGCTATTGGCTTACTCTGATATTTAACGAATAGCGTTGTACACTGTGTTGTGCATCTGCATTGAGCTGAGTTTTTCACAAATTTTGTGCTTTTTATCTTTGTGTTCAATTGGCCATATTTCATGAACGATGCGGTGTGTTAAGATGAAATTTATACCATTGAGAAGCCCAGGCTCTTTTGTATCCGAATATGTGAAATGATTCCGGCGGAAACGGTAGGAACAGGGACTCAACGGGTTCTTATGCCTAATACCATAATTTATACCATTGAGAAGCCCAGGCTCTTTTCTATCCGAATATGTGAACTGATTCCGGCGGGAACGGTAGGAACAGGGGCTAAACGGGTTCTTATGCCTAATACCCAAAATTGGTGCAAAATACCCCCAAGTGGGTCAATCCATCCCAAAGTGGGTCAGCGCGACCAAAAGTGAGTCAAGAAAGTTTATAGTCAGCTTAGCATACAAAAGATGCTTGTCACCTTGTATTTCAATCGCCCTCTCATTAAAATACTTACTTCGGATCTACGCCAACCAATTTACTGTAACTGATGGAAATGTATTTGTTACACCTACTGGAGCTCGCGACGTCCCGTGCATTGTCCAGGGAGAACGAGGCGTCAACACAACTGTTGTTGGGTGCTGCAATGCCGCTGGTTATTACATTCCGCCCATGATAATTTTCAAGGGTTCACTATCAAATCACTGTCTTCGTAAATACGCAACAATTGACAAAGGTTATCCGAACGATTGGCTAGTCGAAGCTTCTACAACAGGATATATTAATGAAAATCTTTTTTTATAAATGGTTTGACCACTTCTTGAAACATAGGCCTCTTCCTCAACCGGGTTGCAAAACGGTGTTATTTCTGGATGGGCACAGTGCCCATACCTATAACATTGAATTTTTGCTGAAGGCAGTGGAAAATTCCGTATAGGTCCTGTGTCTTCCAGCTCATGGGACACATTGCCTTCAACCGCTGGACAAGGGTGTATATAAATCGTTTAAAAATTGCTGAAGAAAGGAGGTAGAACATTCTATTACTACCGGGGGTAGCCCATCATTCGTGAGAATTTCGCTGCCGTTGTTAGTAAAGCCTGGTCAAATTCATCTAAGTCTACTTTGGCGATCTCCGGTTTTCGTAGTACAGGTCTCTATCCGCTTGACGTTTCAGCTGTAGATAGGTCTAAGCTACATATGGGTGAGCAACTGCGGGCAAGGTATGATGGTTCGTCATCTGAAGCTTCGTCCGACAATGAGAGTGGCAACGATGCGGAAGAGCCTGGCACACAAAGTGGCGCAACTGAAGTCGGCGTCACCGCGCAGCAGGTAGCACCGCCACCAGCACCGTCGTTCGCAGCTGCAGATGTCTGCATAGGGCCACAACCACGGGCGTCAGAAACACTACATAACGATTTTTTATTTCGCCTCCATTGGCTAGTAATCATGCAGCCGGTCTACCTGAAACCACTCACTGGCGATATCCAACAGTGTTGGCCAGCGATGGATCACAGTTTTGCAATTTATCGAAAGCATTTGTTGCAACTAATGTGGATCAAGATGCAGAAAAGTTCCTCGGTAGTGGTTCTATATGTTCTGAGGAAATCGTAGCTGGTCATACACCACGATACCACCTCCAGCAGGCCAGTCAAGCTCAATGTCAAACCGCATGTGTAACTGGGTTTGTTTCATTCCAGAAAATGGGCAGCGAACTCTTAGGTCCGGTCAGCAAAGCTGAAGTGACATTAGGCAACCGTAGAAATGCTAAAATATGTCTCACTGCACCCCAACACATCGCTTTAGTTGCTTGCAAAAAAGAAGAGTCCTGTTGGAATGACTAAAGGTACTAAGATGTTTCCGAATTCGAAAAGATTGGCAGCTTTCACTACGAGCGCAGGGGAAGTCTCAATATGTCCTGTATGTTTTGTTTCCTATGGAAATGACGACGCACTCAGGGGAGATTGGCTGCAGTGCTCAGATTGCGATTGCTGGCAACACGAGTCGTGCGGAGGTTCCGTGACGAAACGCTATTTTTTCTGTGCCGAATGTGATAAAAATTTTAAGAAAACATACCACTAAAGCAATTCTGCAAAATTAACTCAAAACACTGACTATTATAATTCACAAATCGGCTGGTCAACATGTACGCCTTATCTCAGTTTTTCGCTTTTTCATTGTTTGAATTTTGTTACCTTGATACGTACTATACTGAAATTTTGGTATGAACGCGACCCCTACATTCGCGCCAATATTGTTTCAATTGTTTCTCCTTTAGAAATTTAGCAGTCAGAAAAACTGGCGACACTTCATTATCGTGTTTAATATCTCGTCAGTAACAAGTGTGTGGCGGTAATTTGGAAACAAAATTTCGGTATTTCGAAAGGCGGCGTGCCGAATTTGGCATTTGCACTCATCTTTATACCTGACCCAGTTTAGGAATCGTGTGACCCACTTTAAGACCCTGGCGACCCAGATTAAGACAACCACCTCAATGTGGGTCATGCCTTGATTTTCTGGGAACGTTTCGTCATATCACAGCACCCACATATATTTGCCGGGTCAAAATTGGCTGTATGTTTGCTCATCGTCCCCTCTAATAGCTTTCCAAATCTGGTTTTGATTCATTATGTGGTTGTAATTTTATGGCAGTAAATGCTAGGTGTCTTGCAATTGGCACAAAAAGGTGATCCACATTAGGCAAGTCTACTATACAAGATGATCACGGCGCGATTGTTACGCCAAAAAGTAAAGTATGATCCAAATTGCCGCAGTTTGACCGGTTTGTCATTGCAAGATGTTGTGCGTGTATGGTTTCCGTAAATTCACGACGTCGTAAATAAATATTGCTAGATTGAGAAATTTAAGACCAAACAAGGCAAAAATAGCGAGAATATGAAATCAACAAAGCATGAATTTGAGGTACAGAGATTTTCCACTGCAACGCGATCTGATGATAATGCGGCGTTCACGTTATAATGTCCCCAACTTTTGGAACCTATGTACCCCACACAGTGTCAGACACACTGTTGACAACAGGGTGTCTTAGACACCCCCATGTTTTTAATAAATTTTTTCAACAGTAGCTACTTAGGCGTATTACCACTTGCCGACAGTGTCAGGCACACCGTGTCTTCTGGCAGTTTTATTGACACTGTTCGGAATTATTTGAGCAATGTTCATATGGGCTAGATACAAATATCGAGAATTTAGGAAAAACTCCACAGGACAGTTGACTAATAAACCGCATTCGCTACAGACAGTGTCCGTTATAGTTAATTCGCGGCAAATTGGTAGCTAAGGGTGTGTACGACACTGTCTAGAAAAAATTTAGTAGCTAAGGGTGTGTCGTACACCCTCGGCATTTGATTTACAGTATGGGTGTCACCCTGACTGTCTATACGGTAGGGTCGCGACTACAGGCGGTCAAAAGTTGCAAAAAGCGGGGACATTATAACGTGAACGCCGCATAAGGGTATGCATATTATTTTGAAGCTCGCTCGACCTCGGTTAATACATAGCCGCTGCAAAACCAACTTTTACGCAAAACCTAGTTCCATTCTGCATTGCTGCGAAGCTTATCGCAGTGTAACGACTAGATCAGAAGCTTTACAGATGGTCGCCAAAATGATTCGAAAAGCTCTGCTGAAGTTACAAATCCAGGACCAGGATTGTCCAACGGCTACTTGTCGTCAAACCAGTTCAGAATTTTACCAAACACTCCTACCGGCCAGGTATGTTTTAGCATTTTTCAAATCTTCAAATACTGTTGTTTTATCACATCTGTTGGGAGCACTGTTAAACTCATGAGTTGGCGGTAATCGATGGAACCCAAACCTAGTGCTCAACGCGCAGTAGCTAACTAATCAGATAAAAGAGCTGAAGTACCACCTGTGTCTTCATTTCAGAGCCCGAATGACCTTTCTACCTTGTAACATTTCCGTAAAGTTAAAATAAAATAACGCATAAAGAGTTGCGTACAACGGTTTAGCTGTGCGCTGTCTGTAAGTACATGTATATATATACATGTGAATAGCCTGAAACATACCAATATCGCTTATACGTTTGCCCGAATAAGATTTGTAATTTCGAAATTGAACATCAGAAACTGGGATAGATATGCACATCGATTCCAGAGTTCTGCATAGACTTTAAACGAACGTCATTTATTACTTGACTAATGTCATTTAACCCTTTCATGCCAGAATTAATTTGTGTATCGTGCAATGTTTGACAAACTCAAACCCGCGTCGGGGATCGAACTAGGAATGTACGCGTGAAATTTGTGTATGCAAGAAAGGGTTAATGAGACGTTGTGAATAAACTGCAAAATTGCGGAATTGGTCACCACAACTCTATGAGTGCGCAGCGATTGGTAGTTATATTCTTTACATTTAATATTTTTGATATGAAGTCCGGTTTTGAGAATGGTTTACCCCTCGTCCACTTTTTGTAACCATATAATAATCTACTATCCCTAAACGTGATATGACCCGGTCGGTTATAGGCTATCACATTCTCGAGGTGCGAGGCAAAGGGCGCTAGCCGGTGATTCGGCGGAAGGGTAAAGGCCAGCGAGTTTAACATTACGAAATATTGTGAGATTAAATTTGTTCCTAGTTTTTGACAATTTGCCCCCCCCCCCGACCGATTTTTGCCAAAATTTGCCGCACGGTGGGGAGAGTGCCGAGCATCACGGACGAAGCTGGCAAACTGTCAGCGTGGGGTCCGACGGCCCCTGAAGATGTACACATCTTCTCTGCATGAAGCGGATTGTCCTATGAACATGTACGCATTATTCGTTCCTCAGATATTAAAAAACAGGCCCGACATACAGTCACTGGACACGCTAAAATAAATAGTGCGCATACACAAGTGCCGGCTCGTCTTACAGTCAATTGCTAGTGTCAAGTGTACCTATGTATTGATAACAATTACGTCAGATTACTTTTGCTCAAAAGTGTAGATTTGACGCAAATAAAGTAAATGCGATATTTTATGTTCTCTAAAATGACAAATGTTTACTATTTAAACCTCAGATGCATTTAAACCTAAAATGTTTACTATTACTATTTAAACCTAAATGCAGAATGTGACACATTTAGTTGCATAGTCACTTCTAAAATTATCAAGTTGGGATTGCTATTTATTATCAAGTTGGGATTGCTATTTGGACCACAGCTGTGATAAGTAAAATTCCGTCTTAAATTTATAGTTCAGTTTCAAGTAGAAATATTTGTTTCAGTATTTGGCAAAAACAATGGGGCCAATTTTGACAAAAGCGCTTGCTGAAATCGTAGTCAAACGACCGGCCAAGCCAATGCACTATTTGTCACAATGGTTGTTCGACTACAATGACAAGATGGAGGCCGCTGAAGAGGTATTTGCTTAAGCTACTACACTTTACGGTATTATTTTCAGGGGTGTCGCAAGAGAGTGGGCTTTAAGAGGGACCGAGCCTTTCCATTTTTGCTGACAAACTGAAAAAAATTAACTGATGGGGTTATAATAAAAGCAAAGTAAACAGCCGGCGCACTCTACTTTTGATGAGCTTGCGACGCCCCTAATTATACATTTACACGTTATCGGTAATTTTTGAAATTATTTATATAGAACTGCCGCGTAAACCTTAAAGCGGTCTGCATCCAGACTTGATTAAACATAACGTAACGTAATCATATCATACATGTTGACGCTCGAGGTCTCAGGGAGGTCGCTGAGGTTGAAAGATCTTCTACGGGGGTGGAGACCATTGGGTCGGTGGGGATGCAAAATTTAATTTGGTAACATTCAAATTTGATTTATTTTCCGGTGTTTTGCTTCTACACTGTTTTTGAAACGCTTGCTCTGAGGTTGAAAGTTAGGAGAGCACGTTTAAGGTATAGATGCTTAATATCAATTTCATTTTTGATGGTTTCACATTTATACTGGTTTTATTTAAGATTGTATGATTTTTGAAGATTTTGTACTGTATACTGCGATCGGGTTCGCTATCCAAACGCAGTTTTATATTATATAAACGCCTAAGATGTAGTACGTACAAGCCACGATTTACTGTCGCGTATAGTGTCGGTACTGCAAAAACTGGATGTGGTAGCGTTTGACATCGCTCGCGATATATACCACTAACTCAACAAACCTTTCCCGCATAAATTAATCCGTATTCGTGCAGTGTCGAAGACTCTTTTGCCGCAGCAGCGGATTGAACCTGGAACGTCTGGTTGCGAGCCTTCACGCTAACCACTATGCTATGAGCTGTTGCTTGGTTCCCTAAGGAATCTCGCAAATCGAGCGAATAACGCTCACAAACGCACGCGCCAGTACAACTGCATCGTTTGATAATGTGCGCTGTATCATATGTGATGCACTATGCGGGAAAGGGTTAAGCTCGCGAGTCTCAATTTTGCATAAAGAGCGAACTCAATAGTCACATGTTAGATTACATCCATTTTCAGAGCGACGTCCGCAAACCCGCCATCCATGAACTTTTCGAGCCGACACTGGTAAAGACCGACTTTCAGTTAAATCGACTTCAGCCGGATTAAATTTTAGTTAAGCCAAACCAAGCCTCTTAAATTCAGCACCGTTCTCACCTCTAGTGCATAAATACTTACTTTATATAACGGATAGTTCATTTGTTCAGTTCAGAATTGGAAGCACAAATAATTGACACACTATCCTGTTGCAATACACTTCTTTTATAACAAAAATCGCTCACTCTATGTGAATAATTGCATTTTTATTGTCAAATGTATAAAAATTGGTTTAACTGTGGTAGTAGAACAAACAAACAAATCTTACTGGCTCAATAATTTCTAATGCAGGTTATTATGTCGCCCTAATTTTTCAGACGCCTCTAAGTAATTAATTTGGTCCAGATAGAATGAAAGATTCAAGATTAAAATTTACTTCCACGTTTCCGTTAAATCGATAACTTCCCTCATATTTTGTCAAATGGCAC
>JASANE010019762.1:0-18568 GCA_030248225.1 Trileptium ribeirensis | reverse complement strand
CGCGTTCAGTTACGTATTGCTCTGGTTCGAAATTGGAAGCGTATAAAAATAAGAGCTAGGTTTGTTAGAAAATAAGAGCTAGGTTTGCTAGAAAATAAGAGCTAAGTTTGTAAGAAAATAAGAGCTAGGTTTGCTAGAACTCTAAGAGCTAGGATTGTTAGAAAATAAGAGCTACGTTTGTTAGAAAATAAGAGCTGGATTTGTTAAAAATAAGAGCTAGGTTTCTTAGAAATAAGAGCTAGCTTTGTTAGAAAATAATAGCTAGGCTTGTTACAAAATAAGAGCTAGGTTTGTTAGAAAATAATAGCTAGGTTTGTTAGAAAATAAGAGCTAAGTTTGTTAGAAAATAAGAGCAGGTTTGTTAGAAAATAAGAGCTAGTTTCGTTAGAAAATAAGAGCAGGTTTGTTAGAAAATAAGAGCTAGTTTCGTTAGAAAATAAGAGCTAGGTTTGTTAGAAAGTAAGAGCAGGTTTGTTAGAAAATAAGAGCTAGGTTTGTTAGAAAATAAGAGCTAGGTTTGTTAGAAAATAAGAGCTCGGGTTGTTAGAAAATAAGAGCTATGTTTGTTACAAATAAGAGCTAGGTTTGTTAGAAATAAGAGCTAGGTTTGTTAGAAAATAAGAGCTAGGTTTGTTAGAAAATAAGAGCTAGGTTTGTTAGAAATAAGAGCTAGGTTTGTTAGAAAATAAGAGCTAGGTTTGTTAGAAAATAAGAGCTAGGTTTGTTAGAAAATAAGAGCTAGGTTTGTTAGAAGAAAGAGCTAGGTTTGTTAGAAAATAAGAGCTAGGTTTGTTAGAAAATAAGAGTTAGGTTTGTAAGAAAATAAGAGCTTGGTTTGTTAGCAAATAAGAGCTAGGTTTGTTAGAAAATAAGAGCTACGTTTGTTAGAAAATAAGAGCTAGGTTTGCTAGAAATAAGAGCTAGATTTGTTCAAAAATCAAGCGTTTGTTAGAAAATAAGAGCTAAGTTTGTCAGAAACAATAGCTACGTTTGTTAGAAAATAAGAGCTAGGTTTGTTAGAAAATAAGAGCTAGGTTTGTTAGAAAACAAGAGCTAGGTTTGTTAGAAATTAAGAGCTGGGTTTGTTAGAAAATAAAAGCTAGGTTTGTTAGAAATAAGAGCTAGGTTTGTTAGAAAATAAGAGCTAGGTTTGTTAGAAAATAAGAGCTAGGTTTGTTACAAATAAGAGCTGGATTTGTTAAAAATAAGAGCTAGGTTTGTTAGAAAATAAGCGCTATGTTTGTTAGAAAATAAGAGCTAGGCTTGTTCGAAAATATGAGCTAGGTTTGTTACAAATAAGAGCTAGGTTTGTTAGAAATAAGAGCTAGGTTTGTTAGAAAGTAAGAGCTATGTTTGTTAGAAAATAAGAGCTAAGTTTGTAAGAAAATAAGAGCTAGGTTTGCTAGAAATAAGAGCTAGGTTTGTTAGAAAATAAGAGCTACGTTTGTTTATTAGAAATAAGAGCTATGTTTTTTATAAAATAAGAGCTTGGTTTGTTATAAATAAGAGCTAGGTTTGTTAGAAAATAAGAGCTAGGTTTGTTAGAAAATAAGAGCTAAGTTTGTAAGAAAATAAGAGCTAGGTTAGCTAGAAATAAGAGCTAGGTTATGAGTGAGCTATTTCTTGTAGAAAATAAGAGCTGGGTTTGTTCAAAAGCTAGGTTTGTTAGAAATAAGAGCTAAGTTTCTTATAAGAAAGGCTAGGTTTGTTAGAAAATAACAGCTAGGTTTGTAACAAAATAAGAGCTAGGTTGCGAAAAAGAGCTAGGTTTGTTCAAAAAAAGAGCTACGTTTGTTAGAAAATAAGAGCTAGGTTTGTTAGAAAATAAGAGCTAGGTTTGTTAGATTAGAGCTAGGTTTCTTAGAATAAAAGCTAGCTTTGTTAGAAAATAAGAGCTACGTGCTAGGCTTGTTAGAAATTAAGAGCTAAGTTTGTTAGAAAATAATAGCTAGGTTTATTAGAAAATAAGAGCTAGGTTTGTTAGAAAGTAAGAGCATGTTTGTTAGAAAATAAGAGCTAGTTTCGTTAGAAAATAAGAGCTAGTTTCGTTAGAAAATAATAGCTAGGTTTGTTAGAAAATAAGAGCTAGGTTTGTTAGAAAAAGAGCAGGTAGCAAAAAAAACAGCTAGGTTTGTTAGAAAATAAGAGCTAGGTTTGTTAGAAAATAAGAGTTGGGTTTGTTAGAAAATAAGAGCTAGGTTTGTTAGAAATAAGAGCTAGGTTTGTTAGAAAATAAGAGCTAGGTTTGTTAGAAAATAAGAGCTAGGTTTGTTAGAAAATAAGAGCTAGGTTTGTTAGAAAATAAGAGCAACGTTTGTTAGAAAACAAGAGCTAGGTTTGTTAGAAAATAAGAGCTGGGTTTGTTAGGAAATAGGTAAGTTTGTAAGAAAATAAGAGCTAGGTTGCTAGAAATAAGAGCGTATAGAAGGTATGTTTGCTAGAAAATAAGAGCTAGGTTTGTTAGAAATTAAGAGCTAAGTTTGTTAGAAACAAGAGCTAGGTTTGTTAGAAAATAAGAGCTAGGTTTGTTAGAAAATAAGAGCTAGGTTTGTTAGAAAATAAACGCTATGTTTGTTAGAAAATAAGATTTAGAAATAAGAGCTAGGCTTGTTCGAAAATATGAGCTAGGTTTGTTAGAAAATAAGAGCTAGGTTTGTTAGAAAATAAGAGCTAGGTTTGTTAGAAAATAAGAGCTAGGTTTGTTAGAAATAAGAACTACGTAGGTTTGTTAGAAATTAAGAGCTAAGTTTGTTAGAAACAAGAGCTAGGTTTGTTAGAAAATAAGAGCTAGGTTTGTTAGAAAATAAGAGCTAGGTTTGTTAGAAAACAAGAGCTAGGTTTGTTAGAAAATAAGAGCTGGGTTTGTTAGAAAATAAGAGCTAGGTTTGTTAGAAATAAGAGCTAGGTTAGTTAGAAAATAAGAGCTAGGTTTGTTAGAAATAAGAGCTTGGTTTGTTAGAATAAGAGCTAGGAGCTATGTTTGTTACAAATAAGAGCTGGATTTGTTAAAAATAAGAGCTAGGTTTGTTAGAAAATGAGTGCTAGGTTTGTTAGAAAATAGGAGCTGGGTTTGTTAGAAAATAAGAGCTAGGTTTGTTAGAAATAAGAGCTAGGTTTGTTAGAAATAAGAGCTAGGTTTGTTAGAAAATAAGCGCTAAGTTTGTAAGAAAATAAGAGCTAGGTTTGCTAGAAATAAGAGCTAGGTTTGTTAGAAAATAAGACGTACGTTTGTTAGAAAATAAGAGCTAGGTTTGTTATAAAATAAGAGCTAGGTTTGTTAGAAATAAGAGCTAGGTTTGTTAGAAATAAGAGATAGCTTTGTTAGAAAATAATAGCTAGGCTTGTTAGAAAATAAGCGCTAAGTTTGTAAGAAAATAGAGCTAATTTTATAGAAATAAGAGCTAGGTTTGTTAGAAATAAGACGTACGTTTGTTAGAAAATAAGAGCTAGGTTTGATATAAAATAAGAGCTAGGTTTGTTAGAAATAAGAGCTAGGTTTGTTAGAAATAAGAGCTAGCTTTGTTAGAAAATAGTAGCTAGGCTTGTTAGAAAATAAGAGCTAGGTTTGTTAGAAAATAATAGCTAGGTTTGTTAGAAAATAAGAGCTAGGTTTGTTAGAAAATAAGAGCAGGTTTGTTAGAAAATAAGAGCTAGTTTCGTTAGAAAATAAGAGCTAGGTTTGTTAGAAAATACTATAAATGTAAATACAACCAAATTGTGTAGAATGTCGAAAAAAAAACTAGAGCAAACATTTGCTAAACGCTAGCAATATACGTCTTTGTAGAGTTTACACATTTTCATACCATTTACTACCGTCAAACATTCCCGTGGGGACATTTGCCAGGTTGAGCAAATTAGATTTCCCAATGACATTTGATTGGTTAGTTGTCTATTATTTGCCGGGTTGAGCAAATTAGTTGCCCCGATGACATTTGCTTAGTTAGTTGTCTATTATTTACCGGGTTGAGCAAATTAGTTGCTCCAATGACATTAGCTTAGTTAGTTGTCTATTATATGCCGGGTTGAGCAAATTTGTTGCCCCAATGACATTTGCTTGGTTAGTTGTCTATTATTTGCCGGGTTGAGCAAATTAGTTGCCCCAATGACATTTGCTTAGTTAGTTGTCTATTATTTACCGGGTTGAGCAAATTAGTTGCTCCAATGACATTAGCTTAGTTAGTTGTCTATTATATGCCGGGTTGAGCAAATTTGTTGCCCCAATGACATTTGCTTGGTTAGTTGCCTATTATTTGCCGGGTTGAGCAAATTTGTTGCCCCAATGACATTTGCTTTGTTAATTGTCTATTATTTGCCGGGTTGAGCAAATTTGTTGCCACAATGACATTTGCTTGGTTAGTTGCCTATTATTTGCCGGGTTGAGCAAATTAGTTGCCCCAATGACATTTGCTTAAAGTCTTTTTCGTTGGAAACACCTGTGTTTATTTCATGTTGACTTTTTTCGCAACTTGGCAAATGCATAATTAATATTTGTTACATTAGCTAATTTTTTACGCTTCAGTCAGCTAAATTCAGTAATTTCGAAATGGTGAAGTTTGAATTATTAATTAGCCGGCAAAACTTCACACATATGGAACAAAAATAAATGTAATTGAAAAATTTTATTAAAGGCATATCTTACAATGTTGCATTCTAAGCTCACCGAAAGCAATGAAATTACAAATGTCAACGATTTAGCGTAGTGGTATTGAAATTGTAAGGGCCGGGAAGTCCGACTATTGGGATCCACAGATACAACTGACACAGCAGCTTTGAGGCTTGTACTACCTTCTTCACCCCAAATCTGGCCCGATTTGATATTCTCCGAACGTTATTGTGTTGCCGTAGTTGTTGTTAAGCTAAAATGTGTCCACGGCAGTTGACGTAGCAAGAAATTTTTGTGGCACATGTATTTGTAAACTTTTGGTTTATAATCTTGGTTTCGAAAAATCTCTAAGAAAATCCCAAAAACTACATAGGATTCAGTAGGATCTATTTCCTTATTACATAGGCCTTTCTTAGCACGGGTCTTTTTGTTTATTCCACGCATCTTTTTCGGTCGCGCCTATTTTTACGGCATAGGATTTTTCTCGATCAGATCTATTTTCTTACGCATATGTCTTTTATGGGACGGGTCTATGTTCTAATTTAGATAGACTTTTTCTCGGTAGAATCTGTTCCCTTACTCCACAGGCTTATTTTGGTCGCGTCTATTTCCTTTTTACATAAACGTTTTTTCGGTCGGTTCTATTTCCATATTATCTAAGCCATACCAGCCCGTAGCCAGACGTCCATGTCAGGGGAGCAAGCCAAATTCAGGAGGGCAACCCGATTTCTGGGTTTATAAATGCTTCTATTATGTAAAATTTTCAAAGGCCTTGCAAAAGTAAAAAATAGGGGAAATACCGGTATTAAAACAATTTATAACTAAAGAAACAAATTCTGCTCAATTTTCCCAGTATTTTGTTGATTGCAAATGAAAAATCACTCCGCAGTTTACGAATTATAAAATTGAAAATTCCCAACACTTTCCTCAGGGTGTGGGGCGAATTGCAAATACAATCTCAGGGGCGTCTCCTCCCTCGCACCCCTCTGGCTACTTGCCTGGGCCATACATGCCGAATCACAAGTTCAGGGAGTTCAAGCTTCCCTGAGGCCTCGGACCGACCAAAGCCCTGGTATAACCCTTCCCTGATGATACCAACCTACCGTCTGGTGCACCGCACTCCAATTCTGGTATAGCCACAATACCTGCTGTAAAATACTTTTTGTGAGGAAGATAAATGATTTGGTATAAATCAAAAGCCGTTGTAAGTATTAACCCTATATGAGATGGAAATGGAGGATATAAAAAAGTCTGTTTTCATCGTTACGTGGTTTACTAAAAAGGAAATTGTCCAGCCTTCCACATTCCTTGATTGCAGCAGCCACGTTTCACAAAACTGTTACCGACCATATTCATTCGTTTCTTAAAACGGCTTCGTCTTAAAACCATTTAATTTAGCCGTGTGCATTTGTGTGGTTTTCACTTGTACCGATGAAGAAAGACTAAATATACACGTTTATATTTAGTCTTAAACGATTTATCCACAGAACTACTTTACTTTTAGCGACCAAACCCAATCTAAAAGAATGCCAAAAGATTGATAAATCGTCCCCTGTGACTTTTACTTTAGATTTGGTGGGTTTGGTGGATACTAATTCTGCTGCAATTTTAAATCTTTTAAATTTAAGCTTTAAAAGCGAGAAAAGAAGAGACTGCCGGAATGGAAGCAAATGCGTCTTGTTATTTTCGTTAAAATTTTTGTATTTTCGTTATTAATCTCTTGAGATGAATAATAGCTTTAGCAACGAAATTGTTGATAAGACCGCATGCTTCCACAACGAAGTTTCTATAGCGCCAAAAACTGCTATGCGTTATATAGAATAGCTAATCTAATTCATATAGGTAATATGAAGAGTAGGTAAATCATTATACACATATGCGATATATTGGATAATGTGCAGGTCAACTTGTGATGCCAACGCCCCTAGTAACTTACGGCCTATAAGGGAAACTAGCGTGATATACCAAAAACAGCGTCCAATTTCGTACCCATAAATGTTGCATATTCGATTATTGGTTTAACTGTGCTATAAGTATTTCGGTTAACTTTTATTTCAGGGAATGACGTCGTCAACAAAAAGCTTTCCACAAATTTATGCTGCATATGCACCACTAGCAACAAGCAGGCACAATTTGCGCAAGTTTTTGCACTAAGGTCAAGCTTTAAAACTCGGACAGCGGTCAAGTCACCCTCAGGGAGGGGGTGCTGCGCACCCCCAAGGGGGTAAAAACAGCCGGGCCTTTCTGCCCGGGGGGGTTGCTGCGCAACCCCGGGGGGGTAACCCCCCTGGCCTTTCGGCCTCGGGGTTGGGGGGGGGTCCGGACCTCAGGGGGGGGGGTACCCCCTACCCCCCCTGCCGGCATGTATGAGTTTCGGGTATGATCTGAAAAAGTTTGAATCATATGTAACAACTAATTCATTTTGGTCTGAAAGGCAGTTATCACCCTTACCCTGGTAAATGGTAAATTGTAGATGGCATAAGCAATAACCTGGTAACATATATAAAGCAAAGAAACAAAGCCAATATAAATCAATCCAGCCATTCATAAATTATAGACTGCAACAATGAAAATTATCTTAGTTTTGACCCATAATAAAGCTTATCAAACCCTCTTTTCGGCATGCGAGCGTCGATCGAGCTATATAACCTAGTAAGAATACTGTGTATTGCCCAATATTTATCAAAAAATGAATTCCTGCATCGTTGATTTCATTTTATAGGAGAAAAACCAGCTTATTAAATGGGGTAAATGTACTGACGGTGTTAGTGCATTTGATGCTATACTGTATTAGGCCCGCTCTACGCAAATGGCGCCGAAACACAGATTATCGACAATCAATAGTGATGTACCAATTGTCAAAACAAACGGATATGTTTACAGCATAACAACTATTAACATTTAATTTTTACCCGATTATTTCCTATTTCTCTAGCGAATGTTATTGTAGATACTAAAGCTTAGGGGAGGTAGTTTTGAGCAAAGAAAAACAGACATTTTGATTGATATGTTTACGTAATAAATTATGGTTTGACAATAGTTTTGTTTGCAAAATTATTACTAAACTTAAAAGAACTATAGTAGATTTCTATTATATGTAGCCATTTTAGTCAATTATAAATATATTTACTCCTTTCACCGTTTATCTTAGTTTTCTTTTAATCGTACACTGGTGTGACCTGATGGAATCAGAATTATTCCCCTTCGGTCAAAATATCAATTTAACATGTCATTGTATGGTACAGATACATATTTTAGTTTGTATAAATATTTTGTTACTGGAAGATTGGTTATGTTTTCAGCCTGCTATGATGGCCTTAACGCCTAATGCAACCCTCGAAATCACTCCCCCAATACGGCTTGCTTTCGGTTAAAAACGTTATCTGTTTTATAGTCATAGTTTGAATGTTTGATATGACTCTTATCGACTCAGCGCCGGCGTTGGCATCGCCCCCAAATATCTAAGCGGGAAGAGCCAATCCATAATTGGATATAAAATACACTCGTAACCAACCTAGTGCACATAACACGATAGACTTATATAATGCAACCAACGCAACTTTGAAACTATTGAAATTCGCCTAAACATAAAAGCTTATGGTTGGGATATAAATTTGCCAACACATTTATGTAGGGAAAATATAAAAAAAACCTGTGTAAATTTAGTAGTATAATTCGTTTGCTAGTGCGAGCTTTTATATAGCCTGGTAAAGCCACAGTGACAGCTGATACCAACCTCACCGCTTTCAAACCGTTAATAATAGACACAAAAAAGCTTATTTTATGATATGCCAACATTAATCAACATTTGGCAAGCAAACATAGTAAAACAAGGTCAAAAGGTATTAGCAGACTACGAACAGGCAGATTCTACGAAATACAGTAGTTGACCTACGCAGAATAATATACACTCCTACGCGTAGTCGAATGGCGTTTTGTGCGAGGTTTAAGGACAAAAGCTAAATGTTGTGAAGGATACAACGGTGTAGGATGCTCGGCACGTTTCTAGTTACAAATTTCTAATTTACACCAAAGTTTTTTTTCAAAGTTAAACACAGGTGGGCGGATTCTGTGTATAGTCTGCCGTGTTTGTGTACACAGATGGAAGCTAAACCTTTGACACTGATTCACGTAATTGCATCTTAAAAACTGTTTATAAGCTTTATATGGTTGCCACCGGAAACCAGTCACTTTCATCGGTCTGTTGTTCAGCCAATACAACTATGTCAACGGAACTTTGTGTAAGATGTTGTAGCTTTTATTTATATTCACGCATAAAAACGAAGATTTGAACTTTCATAGTTCAAAACTTTAATTAAAATAGAAAACGCTACAATTGAATATCAATCATTAATTATTAAATTTGAATTCATTTCCATCTGTCAATCATTAAAGTTATGTACGGAAAGATATCATTGATCTTTGCTTCCGCCTATCAAATTTCAGAATGACGCGTTTGCAATTAAAGTTTTGGGCAACGAAAGTTTAAGGACTCGTTTAGAGTTCACACTGCTTTTTGCGTACACCTTTTCGGTTTTAACCCAATTGCATTCAGTTTAAGGAGGAAGAATAAAGAAGATGTGCTGGTGCGTTACACCAGATTAATACAGATTAACAATATTCTATATATTTCATTGTCTTCGGACGTTAAACATACGCGTTGAAACGTCTACGACCACACGCAATCCTCAGCCGAACAAATCCACGTCTCATAGTCTGGCCGAAGGCTGCCGGCTCAGCCAGCAATCCAAACAACCCCCAACGCAACAAGGATCGCGCCGCTTGTCAAGCGCAAACAATAATGCTCTCCAAACAACCTCGACCGCCGCTGAATTGTGCGTCGAATGCAATGACGAAGACGGCAACGATTGTTTCGACTGCGACCTTTGCGGAGGATAGATCCATTTCTCCTGCATCGGCATCAGCAAAAACGATGCTCGTTACTACAAAATAACACACATCCTTAGTGTATGCACCAAATGTGCTGACTTCGCCCGGAATCGTCGCGCTGGTCTAACATCGAATCAAAAATAGCATTTTAATAACGAAAATCACAGAGATTAAAAACGCCTCGGAAAAATCGAAGCTCAAATTTCATCCTTATCTACAGCCATAGACAAACTGGCGACAGTAGCTGCCGAATCGTGAGCTGCAATTGACAGCCTAAAACAATCTGCTCAAATTGCAGCATTAAATCATAACCCTGGAGCTTCCAACAATGAGTTCGCCGCAGCAGACGTGCAGAATAGCTGGGCACATATTGTACAAACAAGGCGGGACCTTCTGGTCGTGTCATATACTCACCATCTACGCTGGATGACGAAGAAGCCCGTAGACGAATATGTGTAATAATCAAGGGACTGCCTGAAAAAGGACAAGGTTTAATGGATGCTAACAATGTTTGAAAAAATTGGATCCGTCATTTCAGATCCAAGAGGTATTTCGAATGGGTGTTTACAAACAACCAAGCAGCAAACTAGAAATCGAGGTCCTCGACTATTAAAGGTGCGGCTCTCATCATCTGGCGTTGCCCGCTCACTTCTTCAGAACGCACGAAAACAGAAATCGATAACAGGCATGGAGCAAATATTCATGCGCCGATCTATGTCTAATGCCGAGCTAAAGCAACAGGCAGCATTGCGAAAAAGGCTTATGAACTGAGCATGGAACTACGAGATAACACACAAAACGGAACGCGTTATGTAGTTGCGAAAGAAAAGTTAGTCGCGTTCAAAAACTGCTTATGAAATGAAGCAGGCAGTCTTATCGGGGCAGGCATACGTCGTTAGCTTACGAATTTGTAGAAACTAATGGAAAACTATCGGTACAGGTAAACTTTTACGCGGGGTAGTATCAAACATGCCAACTCAGAACTGTGTCAAATGTAAATATTTCGACGCTCGAAGCATCTGCAACAAATTAACGGAGCTGGACACCTTACTTGAATCTGGATCTTTTTCAATAATCTGTGTATCCGAGACATGGTCACACGAAAATGTACCAGATGGAATATTATGTAATTTAACACATGTGGTATGTAGAAGGGATAGGTCATCGCAAAGAGGGGGAGTCGCCATTTTTCTATCAGAACAATTAAATTTTAGCACAAGTGTTAAACTACAACACTAAATTTAACGAAGTGGAAGCTGTTGTCGTTGATGTCTTATGTTCAACTTAGATACGAATAGCATGCATCTATCGACCGCCGAACTCCTCACCTGAGCAAAATGACTTGATATGTAACTTTATATCACACATGTCTGATGTACGATGGCCCGTGATAATTACAGGACACTTCAATCTACCCCTTATTGAATGGGACCAAAATATTATCCCCAGACAATCCGACCATGAACTGTTTTATAAAACAATACAACAGTGCAGCCTCCAACAATTAATAACGCTCCCAACTCGAGGAACCGGAACACCCGACCTACTTTTTACGAATTCTCCTGAACTAGAGGCATACGTTGAACGCTCCGAATTCTTTGGCAACTCGGACCATTTTTCGATCGATTTCACATTACCAGGGTCTGCCATAATAGTGAAAAATCGTCCAAAAATGGAACTGCATTTCAAAAATACTGATTTTGCAGGTCTCAAACATTTTCTATTTGCCATTAATTGGTATATTCTATTATTTTCACTTTATGATATCAACGAAAAATGGCTGGCCTTTTACAATATTATGTTATATGCATGTGAGTTGTTTGTACCAAAGAAAATGGTGTGATTATCACGCCCACGGAAAACTTACCCTAAATTTATTAAAAAGCTCCTTCGGGAGAAGCAAATACAGTGGAAAAAGGGTCAACATACGGGCAACTTTTCAGAATATAATAATACAGCTAGGAAATATTACTTGGCTGTTAAGAAATTAAAACAAAACAGGAAAAACGTATATTAGAATTAGGGAACAAAGGTTACTATATAGCTATGTAAGAAATAAGTGTTCTACTATGAGGAACATCGGTGCGCTCAGAGCATCAGATGGTTAAATCGTCTCAGACGACGCAAGAAAATCGAAATTTTGGCCGAAAATTTTGCAAGTATATACACACGCTGTAACAACGTAATCCCAACGTTCAATTCGAATACAGCAGGTATAAGTCTCTCTTGGATACCATTCACACCATATAAGGTACAACTGGCGTTAGCGTCGTTAAGTCCAAAGACGAGCCATTTTCCCGACAGTTTTGCACATTTCTTTCTGCGCGAACTTATGGACGCAGTTAGAACTCCACTTTCCCACATTTTCGTTTATTACTGGCAGTCTGCCCGATACCTGGCACTGTGCAGACGTTATCGGTATTTACAAAAAAGGAGACCGTTGCGACCCATTGAACTACCGTCCTGTGTCACTTGTACCCAGTTGTTGCAAAATAATGGAGCGCATAATTAACAAACACCTGTTGAACTATGCTCGGACTGCAAACATCCTGTCCGGACATCAGCACGGGTTTGTTGCTAGAAGATCTACGACCACTCAGCTAATAGAATGTGTACATGGCTGGGCAAGCGATGTGGATAACGGCCTTTCAGTGGATGTCGCTTACATCGATTTTGCTAAGGCGTTCGACACAGTTTCTCACTCAAAATTGCTATACAAACTATCCGCGCTAAAGTACGTTTCAGAATGAGCTAACAAATGGCAGCTTACAATCTCTACGACAAAATGTCAAATACTGCATATTGGTAAGAAAAATCCGCGCTTCACGTATACGTTGTCTGAAGATTCACTGCCTGCCACTGAGTCCTGCCTGGACATGGGCATTACGATCACTAAGGATTTAAAATTTACAACGCACTGCAGAAAAATAACAAGCAAGGCCTACCGCATTGCCAACATGCTGTTTCGTTGCTTTCCCTGTAGCAACATTGAAACACTACTGTTCACTTACATAACCTATTTCCGATTAATCCTAGAATATGGATTTTCTGTGTGGTCCCCAGTTTATGTTGGTGATATAGACGCAGTTGAGCGAGTTCAATGCTACTTTACAATACGTATATTTTCTCGCAAAGGAACACAATATGCGCCCTACAACGAGCGGTTACAGTTTTTGAAACTGGAGCCACAGGAATTAACAAGGTTACACTTCGATCTCGTCGCTGTTTTCAAATTTTTGAACAATGAATACAAATCCACAGAGGAACTACTGTACTGTATTGATACAGCTAGGACGCGTGGGCACGTGCTGAAATTACGTAAGCCTAAATTCAAAACAAACATTTTGAACCACATCTTCCTTAATCGTATTATAAATCCTTGGAACAACTAACCCACACAGGTTGATAATAAAAACTTCGTTACAGCTTTAAACTTGAAAACTTTTACATCATTGCTCACTCAAGTTGACGTCAAACACTATTTGCAATACGATAGAAATATGTAGCAAATGCGAAGGTACTACCCCAACCCAGTACTAGTAAACTTTTAACTAGCTGGTAACTCAAGTTGACCTCAAACACTATTTGAAATACGATAGAAATATATAGCAAATGCAAACAAAGGTACTAAGCCAATCCAGTATCACAGGTATACATCTCTTTTTATTTTCTATTAAATAACTAACAAACCTACGTATGACACCCAAACAAGCTGAAAAAATCGCCTATTTTTTGTAACACGACAAACTACTATAGGCAGATGTAAGAGGCGTGGTTTCCCTCCCCCTTCTATTATATATTTATTATTCATTTCCTTCTTTAAAATTTGTCTTATAAAAATATATGGCAGCGATCTGCGAACGCTAGTAAGCATGCCGTGCGGACGATGTTTAATGATTATTCATTCTTGAGTCGTATGAACGCGTTTCAGAAGCAGAACTCTGCAGTAAATGTAAAGTCTCATATGTACCATAGGAATTGAATAAAATTTGTATTTGTATTGGTACTTACTAACATAAGTTAACAATATTCCTTAGCACAGGAATTATTGATACTGTTGTTCCGCACTATACAAGCGTACATGGAGTAGCTTCAACGTGAGTGGATCACTACCTCTGGTTTAGTTTTAGCATACTGGTTTTGCAAGCTACAGGTCCTTGTTCGAATCTTGGCTAGTCCGTAGTAAAAGCTACTTTTGGTTTTTTTACTTTTTTACATCGACTGTGGTCTTCAGGACGAAGATTCTGAAAGAGTTCCAGTAGATACATGCTAGCTTCAAAGACAAGAACTCTGTAGATCAGTGATGCAGCCATTCCAAGCATATTCATATATTCAACGCGTGTTGGTCAGGACCTGTAGCGTGTTAATAGCGCGATATTCTTGCAATTTCGCTGCGTGGGTTCGAATCCTGACTGAACCCTTGTAAAAATCTTTGATGTATACTTGCAACATTAAGCGATCATCACAAAACTGCTGCAGTATATTTATTGAACAAAAACACAATAAGCAAGCTTGAAAAAAGAACAAATAAGGGACTGAAATTAAAAAAAACATAACCAGAAATATTTTATTAAAATTGAACTGCAAACCGTAACCAAAATACTATAAACAATTGGGAACAGTTCGATGATACATTGCAAGCACAAACGGTGAATGAATAGCGGAACTGACATGAACAATAAATAATAATTGTTTTTGCTATTATTAAATTAAGTGGGCGGCTCTTTAATTTCAGTTGTATATAGGTTGTCAGTTAGTTAGTTGCACTTTTGTCTAGCGCAAACTACAACTACAACTGTCGAAATCAAACTGGACACGCACTTTTCATAATGTCAAACATGAGAAAAAAAGTATAATATTATTGATTTTATACTTCAAGTATTCTTAATAATAAATATCTTTTGTAATAACAATAAAATTTTATTATATAGAATACAAATTACATTATTTACGTACATATGCTTTGTAATAGTGTCACATAGTTGTAAATTTCTTAAATATTTCGAATACCATACGTTCCAATCTAATTATTCATCGTCGTGCTCCTTGCCACAGATTTGTAATAGTAACATTAGTAATAAAATAATATTTTCAATAATAATAAAAATTGAATAAATAAATAATGAAATACTAACAATAATAAATAAGGATAACACATTCGAATTATCAACCTAAAAATTAAGAAACCAATCCTGTCTGAAAATTGCATCCTATTTGGCATTGCTGATATTAAGTTTTAACTTTTGCAATTCGGACACAGTAACGACATTATAAAAACACTGAGTTATATAGTAGCTTTTACTCGGTTTTCTTGAGGTACATGGTAAAGCGAGCGAATAATCCAAGAATAAACCTAAGACGCGCCGCCAACCAGCCTCTTTTGACACCATGTACAAAGCGTTGTTAGAGAACAAAACTCGGATTTCAATAGCCGTATCCAATTTCGTCATTTTTCTATTCCACAACTCCTTCAGCGAATGCAATTTCACCCATGTACTTTAACATCAATGTGTTCGCGCACAGTTTCAAATTATTATGTATGAAATATAAAACGGACTAATTTCTGTTCTTTTATACAAAAATATAATTTGTGTCGAGTGAACAGCAGAATGGAATTTGCTTTTAACAAAAGAGGATGATAAGCGGCGCAGCTAAAGTTTACTCATGGCAAAGCCATGGAATAACCGCTACAACTGCAGCTCCAGACGTACGACAAACTCAGTTACCACAACAAATCACAATGTGCGATTGTCTCATTTGAGGACGTTCGGCGTTAATGAACTAAAATACTATTGCTATAAAAAAGATATATCATATAGTAGCTTGCTGGTTGTGTTTGAAAGTTGTTTCGACATTCTCAACGGATTCTAACAAGGTATACATTTAGAAACTGTTTATTCTTTATCGCGTTCTAAAATGTATCTGCAGCAGAGCGGAAACTACAAAGCAAATTTTGTGTCACATACGCAATACACGTATAATAGCAATTTATGACACTTGCTGTAATTAATATAATTTGATATTTTGTAACTTACACTAGGTAAATACCTATCAAATGGTAATGTCTGGAAAAATTACTCTCATATTTTAATTATAACATAGGATATGGTTTATTACATTGTCAGTTTTGTATTCAAAACGAATTATAATGATACATATATGTCATATATCGTGCAAAAATACTTTATAAGAACAAAATATAAAATAGATGGTCTTTCCGAGTATCCGGCTCGATTATATGCTAACCCCTTTATATTTATATAATTTATGTAACTAACAGCAATTCTTCAACCTTTTTGCTATTAAAGTCCTAGTAGTAGTAACAAGTTATTTTGGAACAAAATGTTCTCACAATATTGTAAACCCGACAAGTGCTTCAAACTACAAGGTTCCTGATCTGGGTTTTATGTAACTCTTATTTCACCTTAGGTTTCTGAGAAATCCTCATGCTTTTATACCAGAGCGATGGATTTTCAAACATTCGATATTAAAATTATGCTATCGTAGTTTTCATTACATCAAAAATATCTTATAAAACTTATACGAATTAATAAGGAGAAATGAATACACTGGCTTGAGACCAAATTTTAGGAGCACAATACCGAAAATAAATCTAATTTTCTGCATTTGTAGAACATTTGGTGCTTTTTTCAAAACTCTCTTGGTTGGCCAATAAACTTACGTTCTCTTAAAAATTAAAAATACTAAAAAATAAATATTCGTTGTAAGGAAGCTGTCGTTTTCTCCAAGTGCTTTTAATATACAACTAATGGTGTTTATATAGCTGCAATCAGTAGCGTACCACACCGAGGGGAAGGGGATACTGATCCCAGATTTAACACTGCTGGTATAAATGAGGATAGACTCTTCAGTTGCCATAAGGTTTATCATTCATTTCCCAAAAATTAGCATAGTTTTCTCGTATTTTTTCTAAAAGTTTCCCCAATTCTTGATAATTTGTATTATTTTTTAGCAAAATTTAACCAAATTTGCCAGTTTCCCTAGCGCCTACGACGTACTTAGCAGCAGACGGACGGGCTGGGGGGTAAATGTTGCTTGGGGGTCCCACCCTCAGGGAGTAATCTCTTTGCCCCTATAGACACCTATGTTTTATACACTCTGCCAGACATTTGTCCCGCCTGGAATATTTTGTGTAGATAAACTTGCCTGGCTCAGATATGTGGTGCGTCCCTGGCTACTATTATATCAGATTTCAAGCTCGTACATGCTAAAAATAACTCTGAAGCGAAATCATTTCTCACAAAACCCATATTTAAAATTATATTAGATTATATTTGTTGAATTAAAAGTAACAATCAATGCACCTGGGTTTTACTAGCATTAACTATCTTACTATCAATTGTAAAACATGTATATATGCACATATATAACATGCATATGTGTATACAGTCTTTTTGATATAATGTGGTATAGTATTACCGTTTCACGGGTAAAATCTGCATTTATTGCCTTTGTGCCTATATTTTTAAATCTTCAATTTTTTGTTTAGTTTTAATTCAATAATTGTCTTAAATCTTTTAGTTCCTCATGTATAAATTTCCTGTTTCCGCGTCAAACAAAACAATCAATTGCAATTGCTAGATAATTTATGATGTCAATGACGTAACCACGTGAGTGCTTTCCACGAAATGGTACAAAGTTAAAAATCTTCACTCATCTGAAATATAAATTTCCTTTAATGTAACATGAATCTAGCCATTAGTTTTGTATAGTATTACTATTGTATTATTGGACTTTTATGGAACTATATTCTGTTAAATAGCTGACAAACCTACAAATGACACCAAAACAAGCTGAAAAAATTGCCTAGTTTTTGTAACATGATAAACTACTATAGGCAGATGTAAGACGAGAAGTTTCCCTCTCCCGTCTGCCATAATTATTATTAATTTCTTTCTATAAAATTTATCTTACCATAAAAAAATATATGGCAACGTTCTGCGAACGCTAGTAAGTATGCCGTGCGGACGACGTTTAATGATTTTTCATTATTGAGTCGTATGAACGCGTTTCAGGAACAGAACACTGCAGTAAATGTAATGTCTCGCATGTACCATAGGAACTGAATAAAATTTGTATTGAATTATATATCTGATATAAAGTGTAAATACGATATATCTGATACTATCGTATCGTTTACGTATCTGATACTAGCGTATATACATGATAGCAGTCTTAAACTTATCTTATTGAGCAAAATGTTAAAAAGCGTGTCGTTCTTGGACATCCACATTGTCAGATAAAGTAAGTTCCTTTAAAAGTGGAGAGTGTTGGTACATACAAGTCTGATCGGTTAGTTGCATTTATTTCATTGCATATTTGCCGTACTAGTATTACTCGTTCGTCAGTAAAAAAAGGTTAGGTGGTCGCCTTTTCTTGCAGCAACCTGCAGTTAAAGTATACATTTTTAACCGAAGATAGCTGAATCACAGATAATAAATCTTTGGCTGAATAACGGTTGACCATGCAACACTACAGTATTTTAAAGTAAACCCAGTTCCAACTTTATGTCTTACAACTCGCATATATTTAATTAAATAGTTAAATTAATTGTCATACTGCGTTCTCTTTTTTCTAGTCAGCGGTGGTTAGTATATTGACAGCTTAGTCACTGGGAAACTTTTTGAGACCAAATTAATTGTCATACCACGCTCTCTTTTTTTCTAGTCAGAGGTGATTAGTATATTGACAGCTTAGTCACTGCGAAACTTTTTTGAGACCAAATTAATTGTCATACCACGCTCTCTTTGTTCTAGTCAGCAGTGATTAGTATATTGACTGCTTAGTCACTGCGAAACTTTTTTGAGACCAAATTAATTGTCATACCACGCTCTCTTTTTTATAGTCAGCAGTGGTTAATATATTGACAGCTTAGTCACTGCGAAACTTTTTAAGACCAAATTAATTGTCACACCGCGCTCTGTTTTTTTCTAGTCAGCGGTGGTTAGTATATTGACAGCTTAGTCACTGGGAAACTTTTTGAGACCAAATTAATTGTCATACCACGCTCTCTTTTTTTCTAGTCAGAAAGAGTAGTATGCCGCTTACAACAAT
>JASANE010019761.1:0-32333 GCA_030248225.1 Trileptium ribeirensis | reverse complement strand
TATTGCTGAGGGTAGCATAACTTGGATAGCACCATTGCAGACTCTGTGGCACAGGCGCTGACCATACTGTATGGCCTGACATAGAATGTGTCCAGCTCTCACACAATAAACCAACATAGGATTTTTCAAACACTTTATCGTTAGGCTATATTAGGTTTCACACGATTAATTGGCGTAATTGGCTTGCAAAGTATCTTAAATCGAAAATACTCCACCTTGTCCACCGTATTAATAGTTACATAGCCGTTAGGCAACGAAATTCACTAAAGAACTAGAGTTCATACATTACTGGTCTAGTATTAAGGAGTAGTATCTTCGAATCAGTCAGACGCAGACGCTTAAATTGGGACGATAAGATCCCGTAGTTTTAGTCTTAGGCAAATTTTTTGGCGAGTAAGCTATCATTGAAAATGTTTGGATTTAGGACATATTATCACATGCTGTACTGTACATTATCTCGTATTAGCATCTTCATACATGTTATTTCTGTGTTCGTTTATAACTTGTGAATACTTGTCTTTGTCGTAACTCCACATTGGCATGCATCTTGTCCGTCCCACACCGGTGTATTCAGAGCGAACAATAGTCTACTGGTTTTCCCTGACGACGTACTTAAATGTTAGCACCAGACCCTCGCTAGAACTGTAAGGCACATATATTTGGGGGCTCAGCAGAGCTATTTTCCGAGTGCAATAGCTGATTAGCGACACAGTGAACTTGAACCCTCGGAGAAATCCGCCGACAGTCTAATCGTTAATAATATTACAGGTACCCCTTTTCGTGTCCTCTGTTTATTAATGATTGACCCATTACTGTCGCCTTATATACTTCCTTGTAATTGCCTAATGCTTGTTCTTAATAACGTAACCTCCCTCATGCCTTGTCTGTATATTAAACTCAAAACAAAATTAACCATCGAAATCTAGCATTCGTTTTTTGATTGCGGTTATATGTTCTATATGTTTTGTCCGCTCAAGGTGACTAGCGTCCCACGGCCTTGCCTGAGGGCGACTGATTTCAAGTTCGGGCGTGTGCCGTTTGTCTCCTATACTCGTTAAATGAACGCGAGCAGGGAGCGCGAGGAAAAAGGAAAGCAAAACGCGAAACTAACTCGCTCTTTAAAATACTAATATTAAATACAAACGGTCATTCAAAGTTATTCAATAAAACCACACAGCCACGAGACACCAATTCATCTTAAACTGATATATTCGCGGCGTAGGATATCGAATCCGACTATAAACTTTCAGGGATCGTCGCAACACCGTGGGTGCCACAATGGTCAAAACTGTAGCTGAGAGAATTCGTGAGGCCAAGATTGCGACAAATTCCAAATGGTTATCACGCATTAATCAATACACGTTCTATCCACTTCGCGCTAAGGATCCATTCAACTTCCGAGTGAGATTTTAGATGGGGAATATTTGCATGTCACTATGGCCTGTGACCAGGTGTCAGCGTCTGCCTCCCTGAGGCACCTCGACAATCATACCATATACTAGACACGTGTGCAACCAATTAGGCGGGGTACGAACACACCTCATGAAGAGCGTCTTAGGCCTGCTAAGCTCCATAACTTCATGGGTCTGACCAAGGAAATTCGGAAAATTGGCAAAACAGCGAAACTTTGGGTCCAACCTTAAGGTTATGATAGGCGGCCTCGTATGGGCATGGAGTTAGGAAGTTGAGTTATGCAGCTGCGTCCGCGTCCCGTTATTACAGTGGTGCTTGTTGTACGGCGATACGTAGATGCACAGGAGCTTGAAAAACAATTTTCTGAGGAAATGCTTTCAAAATAGACTGGATTATTTGCTGAATCACGGGCGTCTCCAACCAATGCCCAAGTGATAAATATGATCAGAAACTAAATAAGTTGGGGGAGGTTTAAGGCCCACCCCAAAGAGGGGTTTACGGATAAGACAAAGGGCACTGGTATCAGCTCCCAGGTATCCCAAACGTTACCCTTTGTGTGCTAGGAGTCGGGTTAGAACAATGGGGGTACTCACAAGAGCGGGACCGCATGCCCACAAAAACGGGAAAAAGGGGACCACAAACAAATAGCGCTTGGTTTGGAATGAGGAAAATGCGGGTCAGCCTTCCTAGCTGTGAACAGGCTTATGGATGACCGTCCTTCAGGAGGACTTTCGTACCATTGTGAACGTGGGCCGATATAGGGGCCAGGCCGAACATGCTGGTAGATCCGACGGCAGTCTACTAAGCTGACCAGTTCCCATGAGTCGACTAGTGGTTCAACGGGAAGCTGGAAAAGTCGGATTTGTCCTGGCACCACAGCGGGGAATGGTGGTGCAGCTGGGATTTCTTAGGACCAGAACTGGTTTTAGTACATGGTACCTAATTTAAACATTATCACGGACGGAGACGTGTCTCGACTTTGAACTGAACGAACCAACCGGAAGTGTGTCTATCCGCGTAGAGGTCAAGTAAATCTTGCTGGCTCTCAAAAGCCATATCCTAGAATCAGTTTTAGTATCCCTATGATGTCAACAGGTTTTCCTGTCGGTACCTAACAGCGCTGCGATTTTCTTTAGAATCAACTAAAGTGTCAAATCGTTTCCGTAATATTTGCTTAAAATGACATATTTGCAGTGCTCATGCATGGAGGTTTGCTTTTGCAGTGATAAAAACTGAAATTCTGATTTCACCACGCCAGATCAAATAATATGGCCGACAAGCGCGCCTGTGACATTAAATATTGCTTTCCTATGATTTTGCAGGCAATATTAGTTTTATTAAATGTTTCCACTTATAGCCATTATTTTAAACAACATTGCTTACTTAATGATCATACACTAACTTTGGGCTATTGGCTATAAAATGTATATGTGAACAGTACAACACAGGTGAGTATTCTCGGAAATCTTTAAAATCGCATGTACACTGTAAAGATAAAGTAAACATGGAAAATGTACAAAACGTACAAGGTTGAAGATTATATGAACTCGTAATTTAGGAGCTGAGTATGTACGGGTGCATCTTTTTGACGCTATAACGATGAATATTGAAGCCAATTGAAAGTCAATCATCGCAGAATTTTGATATAATTTAATCATGTGGAATCTAAAAGATGAAGAACTGTACAATATTTTACATGCGGACTCAAGGCTGCTGTAACTAAATTATTGTTTGATATTACTTGGCCGAGTTCACCTATTTAAATTTTATTTGTGTGCTATATATATAAGCGAACAACTATGTTTTCGCCCTCGTCGTAGATTTTACACTTGGGCAATTCTATTCGAACATGCGTAGCACTTCTGCCACAAGGAACAGTTTTTCTGGAATTTTTTAGATTTTTTATTTAAAATATAAATTCGTAGCACTGTGGTATGAATGTTTGACCTGTTTCAGATCGTTAAAATTTATTACGCAGTCTGCAGGTAGCTGTTAGAAACCCATCTTAAACCAGCTCACCATATCTTTATGCGTTTCGTTGTCATATATCATGAATAATTTTTGACAGATTTTAGTCTAAATTATACTATATTCAGAGAATTTAATATTTACAAATGTCGTAAGTCGGAAACATATCCTGGCTGATGAGGCAATTCGTTCATAGCTGATCAGCAAGTTTTAAGTATTAGTAAAAACCACAACATTGATCAACAGAATTAGCTTTAGTTAGCGGAAGAATAAAGAATAAGGGCTGACAGCTACTGGCAGTCTTTGCTAGGTCCGTGAACAACAGTGAAATTGTTACTAGTTAACTCCAAATTTTGGTTTGGCACAATAATTCGAACGTGACCTACGCTAACGTGGCACGGCACATTCAGAGTTGCTTTTGACTGTGTTTAGCATGTTATGTGGAAGCTGTTGGTAAGGAATATAAAATGTGGTAGTGCAGTCTTTACGCCTTCTATAGAACATAGGTGAAACCATGCATTCAGAGTGTGTTAAACCATGCACGCCTAAGGTCTTAGGACTCAGGGCGGTGGCCGTTACCGCGCTGCGGGGCGGGTTGACAATCAGCCTCCCAGGAGGGTCAACTGACCGCCGGGAGGTGGGTGGGGGTAGGGATAGGGTTTCGGTGCGCTTAGCTGTGAGGAGTTGTAGAATATCGAAATATTTAAAACTTCATAATTGTCCACAATTTCGCCCAATTTTCCTCAGTTTTGATAAAATGTTCCGTATTTTTATTGCCAATTTGTGCATATTTTTCTAATTTTCCTAATTTTGGCCTGTTTTCATGAAATTTTACGGTGCCGCAGACAGAGACACCGGCAACTGAGTGGTGGGCATTAGCACCTAACAGGTTGCTCAAACACCGACTCCCTGCAGTGTTGAAGTTACATTACAGTCTTATGAGTTAAGTGCGGTGAAATTTTCGTAATTTACATTGAAGCGATTGCAGGCTTAATATGGCAACTGGCCAAACGCTACTGTGCGTAAAGTTATTACTGCACCACGTCTTTTAGTCTAACTTCTCAAGCACTGACTTACCACATTATATTGCAGTTAACAAAACCCGATGCGAAAAACTACACAGTATTGGACTGGTCAATACAGAGTTATTACGAACCGAATACGCATAGTACGAACAGTGTTTTGGAATGCAAGTAGCGTCAGTTCTACAACCTCGTGCAGTGAAACACGTTCATGACGTAACGGGCGCGCTACATCCCTCTCCAAGCATGGTACAAAAATACATACAACCGCCAGCGATTAGTGGATTGGGAAATTATAGAGGCGCAGCCGTAATCTAGAAAATCGGCACTGGTTTAGGCCAAGTTATTGCTGGTGTCGTAAAAGCTAGCCTTAAGAAGACTTGAGAAAATTTAAAACTTTATATTATTACATTGCACGATGCCTCATGTCCACAAAGCGGAGCATAATTTTAGATTTACAAATTTGATAAAAAATGTCTTCGTTTGTTCGATAGCCATCTAGGCCCACGGTGAAGCATCAGTCTAGAGGTTCGAACAAACCTGCTTACGTACGATTCTGTAAGCTAGTAATTTTGTTAAGTTCTTGCAGCTCTAACAAACGTAACGAACAGTTATGGTTCGCCACATTTATTTGGTCCATGAAACAACTTTCTGAAAGTTTTTCCGGCTCAACAACTTCAGTTTTTTCACCAAAACATTTCAATATTAATGCAGGTACTGTTCATTGTATCTTGTGGCGTGTATTGCAAGCCATAAGCATTCGCTGCAGGGATGGTTCAATATATTGCAAATGATGAGTTTTGTTTCTGAGTTCATTTCACGAAATATTTCTTCAAAACTGACGATTTCTCTTGACAGTCGATTTGAACATAATTTTGGTTTGTTGTCTTTGTTAGCAAGATTATTTGTACTCCAAATCAAGCACCTTTTAAATATTTTTCCGGAATCCAAAAGAAGCACGTGTATAATATATTTTTGCTCGTGGGAAACCTCCTGCCCAATTGATCCAGCTACTTCTTGCCGATTTGATTAAGTCCGCTGATAATAGAATCAGCAACTACCAGCATCTCCGGTAGCAATTTACTGGGAACAGATGCGCATAAGTGCTTTAGCGCCTTCATTTTGTGTTCGTTCTCTGAACTCGTCACGAGGATTGGCTTCCACTGTAGTTGAATTATCGGATGACAATGACAAATGTTCACAAACGAGAAAATATTTTGTGTAAAATTTCTCAGTCTAATCTGAGCAAACGTGTGCTTTTATTAATTGTCAATGGTTGGGTGCGAGGTGTTTATCTCGTGTTTGCGTATATTTTTGAAAATAGCCGTTCACTTCTAGCTTAATTTTATTAACCAATTTAATGCCTTGACCAAGAACTGCAAGACAACATTGGCGTGCTTGTTCCACCACTGCCTACAACTCCCCATTTAATTGAAATAGGCTTTAGTATAGATGCGAGAACGCTGGACGTCTCCAATATATCGAGTAGCTTTCTGAAGATTTAATGCATATTTCCCAGTTTTAAAATACATGAATTATGATACTAGTGGCATGTTTATCTGACAAATCTTCAACAATACACATTCAGTAGTCGCTTTAAAGGCTAGATTTTTGCATTACGCAAAAAAAATTTATCTAGCACGCATACATGTAACCACAACGTTACAGTCAAAAGCCTGTGAAGCTCTTCCCTCAGTTTGGTTTCACACTTACAGTGAAATATCAACATACAGGATGAGAGGATGGTTTTGCACTGCGATTCAAACAAATTCGTAGCAATTGTGGCAACAAAATCATATGAAGTATATATATTTGAATGTCATCGATGAAAGTTAACTTATTTTCGGGTTGTGCTTCAGTTTATGATCTGATCATGCACTGAGGTAACCCCTGCCTTGTTTAATTGCCTTAGTCAATGGTATATGTTTGGTTAGCTATTCTTCGAAATTTTAACGCTTGTTTATCGATGAACGCAAATTTGTGCGTTCCTAAAAACCGAACAGCTATTTTGTTATCTGTATGTTTGAGAGGCGTTTCGGCTGGATTTACTATAATAGTATGGCAAAATCGATAGCGCGAAAGCTTTGGGTATGCAACTCAGCCTTCGCACAACAAATCTATGTACTTTTCTGATGTTTTTGTTCCATAATGAAGCGTTCAAAGTTGGAAGTTTTGTTCCCCTGTAGTCACGACCCTACCTTATACACAGTAAGGGTCACACACATACTGTAAATAAATTGCCGAGTGTGTACGACATACCACTATCTACTGCATTTTTTACAGTGTCGTACACGCCCTTAGCTACCAATTTGGCTAACGGATATCGTTTATAGCTAATGCGATTTATTAGTCAACTGTGCTGTTTAGTTTTCTTAATTCTCGATATTGGTATCTAGGCCATATGAACGTTGATGAAATATTGCCACACACTGTCTATACAACTACAAGATGACACGGTGTGCTTGACACTGTCGAGAAGTGGCAATACCCCTAGCTACCTTTGAAAATTATTATAAAAACATTTGGGTGTCTAAGACAACCTGTTGTCGACAGTATGCCCGACTCTGTTGGGTGTACATAGATTCCAAACGTTGGGGATATTATGACGTGAAGGTCGCACAAGACTTGTCCGAAGCTTGGCTATTTTCATGCACTGTTTCTGATACATTCAAATCCGAAATGCAGGTTTCAAACAATTGAGACCCGTGGTTCCTACCGTCCCTTCAAATCCAATACAACCATGGTTTTGTTATTTCTAGACAGCATTAAAACATCCTGTATACCGTGGACTTAATGATGATTTATAAACATATTTTTCGTAACCAAACATGTTTCGATTGAGCATATTCTCTTGGAATAATAGTGGTAAGCATGACGCTACCGAGTCGGCTTGGGAAAATCCCGTACAGCAGCGTTAAAGTTATGTAAGAATTCTGCAGAAGATGATTTATGTTTGGGAGTTTGGCACAAAAAAATCAACTAAAGAGCCATATACAACAATGAAATAACTACGAAGGACTAAATCCTTGGTCATTAATAGTTGACCGAATTCAATGTAATACCAAAGGAAGTGCTCTGAACCACTTGTTTGAATCACAGTACGAAATAAGAGCATTCTTAAGAAACCGATAGAAACGCTGCATTGTTCCGCTGCAAGCTGGATGATAAGCGGTAGTTCGCTTGGATGGAATGCTAAATTTCCGCATGATAATGTCCCAAACAGCTGACTCAAACGAGCTGCTGCTATCGAAAGTTATGACATGATATACACGAAGTCTGCCAAATCAACCAATACGAAAAGCATGTACTTCTCACCTTGTACAGATTCACGGATGTAGCCAGAAACTTTTTCATGGGGTGGGGGCGCTGAATCTGCTAGGGGCACATTTTAGACGCACCATTCACATATAACCATGAAATTCATTTTTTGGTATATTTCAGGGGCACAGATGCTGCACGGGTAGGAAGGGAGGTGAGACTGTTACGGCCCCCATGCCCCACATTTTGCTACGCCTTCGTAGACATTTGGCGGACCGGGATGATTTCTGTCCACCGTGTAAAACGGTCGATCGTTGTGACTAAATATTGACATCCGGATGAATTTGGCAATAACCGGACCAGCTCAATGTCTACTGTATGAAAAATATATTTGTAGTTGGAATATCACTTAGTGTTGCAGTCGTCTGTCGCCAAACAATATTTTTCTGGCAATTTAAAAAATATTTTTTCCACAAATTTACACCTTTGTTAACCCAGGGCCACAAGAATTGGTATTTTATCAGACGGAGAGTTCGTTTAAGCTTCAAACATAAATTGAGTTTTTCTAAACGCTGAAATATCTGGCCTAGATGATCTAAATGTTCTGAATAACTCTATACTGGCGCCTAAAATAACATCCATGTTAGCGAACGGTAAGTCCTGAAGTACTATGTCTCTTTATCTTTGACATATCTATGTTAAGAACGAATGGCATTCGAGCGTACAAAAATAATTTAAATGATCTGGTCATCGCAGTTGCTGGTTTGCCGGTGCTGCGATGGTGGGGATCGATTTCGTCGGGATAAATTTCCGAAATTTTTTGGCACTCAAAATTTAGCTTAAGTTTTGCCAACTTTTCTGCTATTTTAGCCAACTTTTCCCCAATTTTTACCGATTTTCCTCCGAATTTATAAATTTTCCGCTCGCTTTCGACAGGGGGAAGGGGAGGAAGGGGTGTGGAGCCTCAGGTGGCATCAGGCTACCTTCAGGGTGGGCATGGCCAACGCCCCGAGAGGAAAGGGATTCAAGACCTTGGCAAGATAATCATCCTTTACCATCTATGAGCATGTCTCGATAGCATTTACAGCTGTAGTTAATGCTGCAACATTGTTGTCTTAATTTCACAACTTCTAAACTCAAGCCAGCAGTTATCACACTAAGCTCAGAGCACAGTGCATTTTGTAGAACCGTTGTAGCACAGCCACAGTAGTAGCATAACCACAATAAATTTGTAGAACAGCCACCGTTGTAGCAGTATGTGACATTTGCTACTAGCATTTTGTCAGCTACTTCAGTTTTGTTCAATGGTGTGCTATCTGGACCCGAAGCCATTACAAATCATAATCTATGACGGCAAAATTTTCATGAACCGCAACCTTACAATGCTGTCATTGCATGATGCTTTATCCTGCATTTTTCGCAATACAGTGGATTGTTTCTGATCTCATGTTTGCTTTTGAAACATTTTACCCAGTTTGACCTCTTTTGTCTCAACAAAATGCTTCATAATACATTCATGAATAGCATCGTACTGCCAACTAGAATCCGCCACTGTGTGCGATATAATATTGACATCTGTTGCTCGAAAAAACTAACACTATTCTGGTGTACTACAGACATTTTTAAAGATTGCGTCGCTTGGTACGACCACTTACTAATTAATATTCGTTTCTGAAAAATCTGAAAGATTCTGAACTATTATTCGGAGCTGGTCGCAATGGCTAGGTGGAGAAACGGCTGGTGAGCAAAGAGAAAGATATTTTTCCGAACTAGATTTGTCAAAATTTGTTTGTCTCGGTTTGAGAGTTCGATAATTTTTGGTTTGCTCTAGAACTTCAAAATTCTTTCCGTTTTCGTGTAAAATTTTAAGAATTTGAGCTACATATGATACATTGACTGCATTATTTTGATTAATAGGCCTAGGGTTTAACTCCACATCGACCGCCAGAATTAGGAACCACCGCAACGTTGATGGATGTCGTGGATTTAAAGATAAACCAGCTTTAAAATTTCATATAATTGATCCCTGCCGTTTTCAATGAAAACGTGACTTTGTCTGCAAAACCAAACAGTTTGAGCGGCTCAGAATAGAGGAAACTTGGAAAAGTCTCGTGGTATACCTTATGGTTTCCACACGGTTTGTTCGCATCGCTAACTTTTCCAAAGTTTCCGAAAATTTTCTTGTCGAGGAACGTCATTTCAACAGTGGAATAGAAATTACTTTGTTACAACGTGATGCCATCACGAATATTGTTTATTTTTTAGCAATTTCTTTTTGAAAACCTTCCATTGACTTTGTTAAAAGTCAACAGATTGGCAAATATCAAGTCGAAGCGAATGGTCAGTTTGTTAAACATACGTAGCAAACGCTTCCGAAAACGTAGATACAGGCAATGGACAGGGGATTTTGTGGTTGTCCAATAAATATAGAAAAATCAAATTGTCGAATATATTGTCATTTTGCAAGTTGCCGTGTATATCAATCGTAATGGTTCTTTTCTACCATATTTCATAGTTGCGGCAATAATACATTTGCGACAATAATACATTATAATTAGTTCATTAGTTAAAACAATTTATTGCGTAATTACTAAAACATTCGGTTTTATTAAAATATACTGCCCAACAAAGAGCTAATATCAAAAATTTTTAAGACCAAATTCTTCTTCAGCAAATCAAAAACTTATATTATTACGCTTTGGGCACTCGCTTTGATGCTGCGCGAAGCACTCCCTATTCTAGCTGCTACTCGTAATTCAGCACACATAATCACAATAATGAGATCAAGGTAGTTAAATCCGGTCGTGTGTGGATTAATAAAGATCGTGTGCAATAGCAAAACTATCTACACCCGTATCAAGTTTATCAGTCTGACATGGCTCGTATAAATCAAGAGAAGTAATATAAATGAGTTGTTAATATCAAATTTAAGGGTTTTCATATTAGTCATAAAACAACAAAGCTTTTCCCGCTAAAATAAAAATAAAATTACTAGTGTTTTTAAGCACGAATTAGCGCACACTGAGGGCATAGCCCTATCGGTTTTGCAAAGACAGAGTGGCATTTCACCGACACAGCTGTTTCCTGTCCTAATTGGGAAAACCAAGCAAGTTTCCGCGGTCATGCTACGGCAAAGCCTGAAGGTGGCGACAACCGCCAGTCTCAGTCCTTGGTATGACGCGAGATCGATACCGCTCGTTACGCTAGTTAGGATTCGTCATCGCATCAGCCACACGAAACCGCTATGGTAGGAAAGTTAGTACAGGACGCAAACTCGCCGGTCCCACTTTCACTTTGCAGGAAGATACACTGTCTGGTAATACGTTATACATGTAGACAATTCAAGTCACATTGTAGAAATATTGAGGAAAAATATATCGAATTAATACAAACATTACTTTGGTGCCTTCTTAACCAATAATATTCAAAATACTGAGCGTCATTACTCTCAAATGTCGATTGAACCTCAGGGAACACATCACTATACTGTCAGGGACACGGCACATGGGACTTACGTGAGATTAGCCGAATTCGGTGGCGCCTCGATGACGACACAGAGCAGTTTATTGTGGGGGCCTTCTTAATGTCCCGCATTGACTATTGCAATGCACTATATGCATTTGTGTCAAGCGTTCATTTATTGCCTCTTCGCCGACTACTCTATAATGCGACAAAAGTAGTCTCCTGCACAATTTGATGGGAGCATATCCGTCCGATACTGCTAGGGCTACATTCGCTACCAGTCGAACAACGTGTTTGCTGCAAAATAGTCTTGTTGGTTCAAAACGCACTTCGGTACGAAACACGAGGGTATACTGCCGAGATGATTAATACGTAGTCCTCGCATCGTCTGGTGAATGAACAAATCCTTCAGATGGACAACGCTAGAAACAACTGCGTTTGGTTTCTAGGCTCATCGGCTTGGAATAGTATGCCGCATGCATTACGTCATAATACTTTCGACATGACCGCGTTTAAAGTAAAACTGAAGACTCACTTGTTGCCCAGTTCACCAGGGTGATATTACAAACTGTTGCATTGTGATTACTGCATTACTGCACGTCACTCACTAATCTGCTTTAATTGAGCAAACAGAGTCTGCAGCTTGAAACGCAAAGCGATATGGTTATAGGTAACGTGTAAATTGACATGATATCGACTGAACCAAACAATTTCAGAAGAATCGAATAATTAGAACTTGAAAATTAAAAAAACAAATAACACTTTGTAGACAAAAATGGCACGGGCTTCTGGCATTTCGGTCTCAGCTTTCTAGTAAGTTTACTTCATCTCCGGGAAATCAGTGGCGCGTGTAAGTTATATTATATCAGCGTTTAGTGGAACTTAACAGAAATAGTGAGTGCGACAACCGTTGATTTTGTGAGAACCATATTATACCGGTATCGTTAATTATATTTTTTAACACTTCAACTTGTGTGACTTTTCGTCTGTGACATTGCCTTCTGCTGCGATGTACCAAATTTAGATAAATATTTGGTACTTTCCTCGAGTTTCCGCACGATAATATTAATTTTAAAGTTTCACCCCCACTCCCAAAAATATGTTAACATAGTACATGGACGAAGTCCGAAGTCAAGAGTGGGTCGTCGTAAGGGATAAATTCTCGAATATGTGGACTCAAAGTTTTTCACATTTTTTTCCAATTTTCAACTATAAATGCCAATTTGCTCCAATTTTGACACTTCCCCCAATTTGTGCCTATTTTTACCAAAATTTTCCGCGATTGTGGGATGTGGAGTCTCAGGAGAGATTATGCTACGTCCCACAGGCATCAGCGACGTCTCGGCGAATGGTCTGAGGCTCAGGGGATAATGATAATTCCACCTCTTCCCTATGAGCATATATGGCAAAACAGTCACTGGCATGAGTCATTCAGGAGACGGCCCCTGTTAAGGTGGCATTATAGTGTTAGACTGTTCAAAAGCGAACAGTTTAGCGTAGGGTGCCCGGCTTGCGAAGCAGGCACCCGACATAGTCGTAGGCTTAATATATGATCTACATACGTTTAGTGCACATAACTTTGAGGTGGGAATATAAAATTACCAGCTAATTTATATTTATAACTTCAAAATCGGTCGTATTATTTTCCAGAATTTTATTGAGTGGTACTTTAGTGCCTATTAACAACGCATTTACAAATATATATAAAAATTATATTTCATTGCTAAGCTAATTTCATAATAATAGCAATAAACTTTTAAACGTCACTGCAAAACTGAAATTCAATTTTGATATCGAGGTTTTATTCAATTTTTGCCACGTTTCTTTGTGTAGTATATTGTCTATTGAAGTAGCAATTTTGTAGTATCTACAATGGTAGCAATATTTTATCTGCTATTTTTCAAGTATGCCTGTCGTAAAAATGACGTTGAAAAGAAATGAAAAATCTTACTATGAAAATGAAAAATAGCGAAATATTTGGTGTATAGAGCTCGTGGTTTAGCAACTCGTCAATGTTCACGAGTTTAAAGCCTACAATACTCGATGAAAGGAAATTATATATATAAGCACAGACTCAGGGGGAGGGGTGGGGGATGCTTCTCCCCTAAACATCTGACACTCTGGCACCAAACCTCCTCGGTATGCGTGCCCTATGGCCAAAATTCCCCAAACAATATTGCCCTAAACATCTCGCATTTCCCAAAATTTCTCGCCTCCCCGTAACCTCAGAAGAAATAAGCGCAACTGTTTTTTATAACTATGTGTATACATGTGTATATTAAAAATACGTAGTTATATACATATATTTATTATATATATATATACCTGTATTCATATATGATTTTTCTATATTGCGTATAATACAGTAACTGGAGTGTGTAGAGTACCGTGGAGTATTAATATATGTGCAGTAAAAACTGCAATTTTGTTTGCAAAAATTATTTTTTGCTAAATTTCAAATTTTGAATAGATATCACATTTATAGTCAATGTTATATTATAAATTCCTAAAAATACTGATATAAGATTTCTCTTTATTGCGCATAATATTTATATATTTACCGGTTAAAAGACATATATAAGCATCCAGGAAAATACTGGATTTAAATAAGGATGTTTTTCGCGAAGCAAAAAACCAGTTTGGCTTTACATATATATTGCGCATTTTGTTCAATTAGCCCAAAATTTCCTAGAATATTACACAAAATTTTCCGTGGCACTGGAAAATATTTTCTGCAGAAATAAGCATATATATTTATATTTCTATGAACATACAAATTCACCATCAAATACATATTTTATAAAGGGAAACTAGAAAATACTTCACTTATAATTCACATATATTTATTTTTTTCTACGCGTTTATTCGTTTTATAATAAAGTTATTTTCAGTCCACAGGGATTACGCGCGTATACATTGTACACAATGATATATATGAAAGGTTATTCGGTGTAGATTTGGAATTCACTACGTATGCTGCAATACTAAATTAGCGATCCTCGACCTAACCACGTTTGCAAAATTATATTAGAAATATGGTTTTTTTAAAACGAACAAAAATTTAAGTTCTAAGTAATGTTCAGGGGTGTATCGTTATTATACCATTAAAAGAACTGCTTATTGAGGGAACAGCTTTGCTTTTTATTCTTTGTATATGGCTTATATAGGAAGCTTAGATTAGGTAAACGCCCGGACTTACTGTATCGAGGAGGGCATGGCCTGCATATGCCTTTAACACTGAATGCCAACCAGAAAATCACATTTAATTTGGCCCATTTTACTACCACAAAATTTGCGGCACATTATGTACCAGTGTTTAGCCACGATTGCGCTATATTAAAAGTATAATAAACCCTTCTTAAGTGTTTCATAACTTTTGCTAGTGCTCTGTGAGATATGACGAATATGTAACATACATGCTTTTAGGGGAGGGCGGAAGATTATTCCTCTACTGGGATCGAACAGGGGGATTATCTCGTTCAGACATCGCCGATCTCCTTCTGCGGTAGTCGGATCCCTCCTTGAGACCTCGGATCCTATGCTACTCCTGCCTGCGCGCCTAAGGCGCACAGATAATTTTGGCAAATATAGAAAAAACTGGGTAAAAGTGAGCAAAATTGAGTAAAATTGGAAAATTGACAAAAGTTTGGGGAAAATTGGTAAAATGAGATTTTGATAGATTTTGAAGATTTCAGTTCTAAAAATTCTAAAAATTTACCCCCCCCCCTCGCGAACTCTCCCCCACCCCGCGGACCACCTGATCCTCCACTGGCGACGACCTCCTCCCACGAAGCACCCGCTATCCCCCTGGGACTTCGGACCTCGCCTATGTATGTACATAACTGTATTGGGCATTCGAAAGTTACTTTGAAAATAATTTATACAGACAGCGCGGAAACATTTTCATAGACTTTTATTGGGAAAATTAGTAATTTCAAAGCTTTACAGCGAAACAATTATTGTAGTTGGCATAAAATAAATTTGACACTTCCGATTTTAACTTGTGCGCAAATATTTCTTTATTTAACTTAGGCATTGGGTTGGGACACGGATACGGCGAGCGTTTATGTGTTCCAACATAAACCCTGTAATTTAGCAGTTTGTGCATATAAAGTTTTAACTTATTCATTATAAAGCTACGATGATATAACTTCCGTTAATTGGATATTTTATGATATCGAATTGATTACTCTGGGATAGTTAAGAATTTGTGTATAAACGTATTAGCACATTGGCGAGTCGAACTTATAATTCGTGCAGAAATATACTATTAGCCTCGATAGTCTAATACGCCCGATGGAGCGGTTGATTATTTGGACGCTTCAGAATGATGGTGCTTCTTGGACAGTATCCGAATGTGACTCAATGGCTTCGAGTCCCAACAACTTTGTTAGTCACTAGTACAAAAACAAGCGCAATGGTTTTCGTTGCTCTGAAATTTTATAAAATACATAATACTACCAGTAATTGCAGTAGTCCTGAGAGTATTCACTTACAGTTCTTGCATAGTCTCACACGTCTGTATATAGATACACAAAACGATAGATTCGGATTATGACAGAATTTTAGTTGATTTAGCTAAAAACAGACGCCAATATTTCCTCAAAATTTAAAACACGCCTGCTTTATTAAATTCATTACTGGATCTTTTATCACACATGCTTACACTGTATTTAGAAATAGATATCGCTTTTTCGCTCGTATAAAAATTTGTGCAACTCGTATTACATTTATAAATTCACTTGAAATCAGAGTATACCTAATTTTTGAAGAAAATTTGGTACTATAGTATTATAGTACCAAATATTTGAGACTAAATATTCTGGGAGACCATTTCTTTAAATCTGGTGCTCCGATTTAGTGTGTACATTACACGCCATTTACGCGAGTATGTACATAACGTTCTAATTAATTCATTTACTGATGCAACGCAGCTTGTAATAAAGCGTTGAACATGGGAAAAGTGAAGCGGAGTTAAATGATCATAAAGTAGTTTTTTCACGTCTGAGTTGTAGCCTTGTCAAATTGCCCATTACGGAGTGGAGTATACAATCTGTTTGTCATGATACACACATTCACAGGCGTAGTATTATTAAGTCATTTTTAAGAACGAGCAGTTCTTTCGAGGAACTTTTAAAAATCCGAGCAGCAGCCGAGAAAAAGTTTAGTGGTCAGTGTATAGTATTTACCAGTTACTTCATGAATATATTTCAGCTAGTGTTGAACCAACTGATGCCGATCCGATAAATTAAACCCGAGAAGTTTGCGTCGGAGTATACCTCTCTACTACAGAACTATAGCCAAACCGTTGATCGTATCAGTAGGTTTCTCATAAGACAAGCATGATGCAGCCAAAGTTTGTTCTACAACGCACTGAGTTAAAGCACCACATCGTGTTGCATTCTGTTGCACCGACTACCATGTGTTATAAGGTAAAAAAATTAGGGCAGCACCAAAAGTTTTTATTGTAACATGAAACGTATGTAGCGGCAATGAAAAATGAGCTAGCTTTAGACATTGCACAGGCTTTTACAGTTCCAGCTAGATTATTACATTATAGATTAAAAATCGATTGTTTGCTACAGGCTTACTACAGCTTTCTGGAATTTTGGCACTAGGGGTTAATATATATATATATTTAAACTGTTGCGTTCACCACACTAAGCCATTGCTTTCCTAACCATGTAGCGTACGCCACTCAAGGGTGACGTAGGTTATAATGGATGATGCTCGATGTCTAACCGATGGATTAACGGCATTGCTTTAGTTTTATTCACAAATACCGTAGGTAGTAGGGCTTGTGTTATTTAATTAATATCACGTAGCTTGTACAAATAATTCACAATGCAGGTATCAATCGTCATAACTCAGCAACAAATGGTCGGGTCAACGAATGGCTCAAAATGTTTCTCTTGATGTGTTCTATTCAGTGGTGTTTATAACCCTACACATTGTCGTATTTATTCTATTAAATCATGGTTTTTGTCCATTTTACTTATGTGAACTTTATAACATTATTTGCAACAACAGTATGTGTGGAATGAATTAAACAGTTTTACTAAAATGTCTTTTAGTGCAATGCTAGCACCAGCTTCCGTTCGCGAACGAGATTGCTGAATCATCATTAAGAATTGAAATCTGTTAGCAGTTCGATTAAAGATTTTCGGTATCACTTGCACGAAATTACAGGTAATGTCGAATCTCTAATCTGTAATATCGTAAGATACCTGGGGACCCTGTATTGTGTCTTTTTTGGTATTGTTTCAGTGGACGCGGTATTCTTGTTTTATAGCAAATTTAGTTAAAAATTTCATCGAATTTTAGTTCCTATCCGGTGACACACATACCGTTTACCCCAGAGCTGACATTAAATTTTAGCTCATGTTACCTTTAAGTTATATTATACTTCTAGTGCCTTTCACTAAAATCCAACAGTAAATTAATATACATCGGTGAAACCATGCCCTCAAATCTCTAATACATGCGTTGCAGTACACTTTTTAACAATAATGTTCTAGCTTTAGTCGAAGCTGTAAAAAGTAAACCTTTTTGATATGTTAGATATACCGAACCTGTCTAAAGGTCTTATATAGAAACCGACATGACGTCAAGCACCGACCTGATTTGCTATTTGATATTCTTCCTTACCGAAAATTAGTTACAAGTTAAGCCTTGCTACTAAGATTATATTTTCATCAATTATTACTGATGTAAATTACGTATAATTAACATAATGTAATCATTAGATCTAAAGTTGCTTGCTAATTTTTTCGAGCCCATTAGTGACAACATCCGTAAAATTTTGACATTATTGTGTCCAATCTAAGCTCATCACTCAAATATTAGTCGGTATGTCGAGAAATACGTATGCTATTCACAAGTATTAAATAGTTACCATCGAAATATCCTTTGAGCATACTGAGGATAAGTATCCTCCGATCGAAAAGTAACCTCAATGCAAATGGCTATAGCGCTCCAAATCCAACAAAACAACTAGATTTAAGAATTTTTTGCAAGAATATACACTTAAACAGACTCAGAGATTTTATCAAAACCTTAGAACTATAAACATTGGCATAAATATACAGACATGTGCTTATGGAATACCTGATATTCCATAGCATTAGCCATATAATTTCGTGGTTCATTACGCATTGTGCAGTACGGTTTACTCGTGGTCCGGTTGTTGGGATTTCGTCACTTGCTGACGCTTTCTATATGTCTAATGGTTAGAATACTGCTTTCGTGTAAAAAAAAGAAGTTGGAGTAATTATACGAGTATAATGGTAACTCATGATAGGTGCATACAGCCTACATATTATGGAACTGTTATATCTCAGACTTTTTTTGTACAGATTTGTGTATTCAGTAATAAAGGTGCGTTCACATGGCAAACTTTTTGCTCAAATTTTGATCTCAAACTCTAGTCAGATTTAGACCTCTAATTTTTATCAAAATTTGAATGCAGTTTTCGCATTTTTGGTATATCGCTTTAGCAAATCACGAACAAGGAATGGAATTTGAAAAACTTTGTTGGCAAAGTAGAGTTCAAATTGTGACACATTGTGATTTGCTATATTTTTTGATTACAAATATGCAATCAACTTTTGGTCAAAACTTGAGCCCACATTTTGAGGTCAGAATTTGGCTAAAAGGGTTGATGTGTCAACGTAGTGCGGTCACTTTTAGTTTAAATAAATGCGTTTAATTAGGTAAGTTAACTAATGCCTAAAACCTGTAGGTACATCGTTCCAAAGTAACTTAACTTATTAGTAAAATTTTGCGGTTATGACCTGTGTGAAAATTGCAATATTACTTGAAGTCCACATGAAATGTTAGTAAACTATTGTTGATTTTTCATACAATGGGAGAAATATTTGTTATGTTTAAGCCCTAAATTAGTGATTTGAGTCTTCAACTGCTTCGTGGAATTAGCTGCGCCCTGAATGTTATCCTTGTAGGTGTGCAGTCGGACGCAATTTGCATTGTGAAATATTGATTGACCTAAATTAGCGCATTGGTTCCAGATTTGCTAAACAATTAAATATCTTTAAACATTGGGATCAGGTCGAAATAATCCTTATATTTTTAAGAAATGGTAAATGCCAAATAGTTAAACCGACTAATTATATAGAATGATATACAATAGCGCCAAATGTAACCCTGAAGGCCGGTAGGTTACAACGTTAAAAAATGAACAGGTTAGACCGGGGGGCCATAACTTAGGCTTAGGCTTAGTGTATGTTTCATATAAGGACCTTAGCTTAGGCTAAGACTAAGGCTTGGGCTTAGTATATCGAGAACGGCATGGCATGCATTACACTTTGGCCCCTGTGGGTTACCTGGGCCCAATAGCGTATGCACTGCAAATATTTGAACCAAATCGATTTGATAGAAAACAGTCTTTAACAAAAAAGAATATAAAAGATTTTGCCATAAAGTTTACCCGTTCTGCACTGAGCTGCCATTAAAGGTGATTTTGTCAATGCAACAATTTTTAGAGTGATGTTATTACTTAATACTGATGTTATTACGAGCCTGGTGCACGAGGCCAAACGCTCTGTCAGAATTTTATATCCGGAGGAGTAGCTAAATTTGGACTGATCTTGGCCGCAACAGGATGATTACATACATGATAATAGGGCGTCAGTTTCATGGGGCTCCGTTAGGTAAATCTAACGAATAAGTACCCAGTTTAAACGCAATACGGAACAAAGGGTCTTGAGCATATATATAAATATTGAAAATATTTTTATTTTTATTGTGAGCAAAGAACTTGGTCAGCCATGCATTAGTTAGGTGCCATACTTACTTAGTCGTTAGATAAGGCTTGTTATTTTTAGTTTGGTATAAACCCAGAACAGAATAACAATGATGATATTTTTTTAAGAAAAACCACCCTCAAACCATCTCCAGAAATGTCACCATCTGGCGTTAAGTGTATTTTCTACCGGGCCAACTTGTGTCTTACCTGCTACTACTATGTTTAATTTTTTTCATTGCCAACTTGTTAACAAACCGTGTATATATATGGCAAATTCTATTTCACTAATAATTTTTAGTTGGTTTTCATCGTCTTTCGTACACTTGTTTTTCACTATTTATGATGTTGACAATACTATTAATTATAATTATTTAATGCAAAAAAACCCACATGTCTATACTGCAAAGTACTTATCATATATATAACTAAAGACAGAAATCACTTCTAATATGAACTTTACTTTGCAAAGGTTATATATTTGTTGTGTTGACTCTGCAGTTGGTTCCAAATTTACAATTTTATATTGTATTTTATATATTTTATATTATACATGCGAGGCAAAAAATATCAGTCATATATAAATTCAGGAAATGAAGAAAAAAATTTATTTAATATAATATATATTTCGTTTAACAAAATGGCTATTTTTTGTTAAAGATTTTAGAGTGTTGAGGTCATGAATTATCGTTGAGGTTTAAAATTTTCCATGAACAACAAAATAATGAATCGGAGCTGAGTTTATTGTATTGGCTTGATGAACTTCGAATTTATAAAAAGAGAACCTATTTGTTACTGAAAATAAGAAAAGGGCAGGAGAAGTTGTTCCACATTACCCATCTTGTTGGCTTTGGTGAAAACTACATAACACATTGTTATCTTGACAATGATTTTCGGGCTGACGGCATATAACCTAAAAATTCGTTTTGTAATTGCACAATATAGTGCGATAAATATCTGACCCGATTTGGCTGATATGTTCACAGTGCATAATCATTACGTTAGGTGCCCGATGTGATGCACCACATGGCCAATGTAACCTTTAGGGGCGGAAGTGATAAGCATGCTATGCCGTTCTCGATATACTAAGCCTAAGGTCCGTATATGAGCCATGTACTAAACTTAAGCCAAAGTCGGGGGCTACCGCCCCTGAACCCCCACTCTAAGCTGTTCCTTTTTCTAACGTTATAACCTCCGGCCCCTAAAGATGACATGGGCGCCACCACATCACCAATGCTTCTCCACAGTTTCATTGTCGATCGTTGAAAATTATTAAAGTAATGTATCTTGATACAATTAAATTAATGCTGCCAAGCCAACCCTAACGGTCCCATCACCATATAGTTAGTACTGCTGCAATTATATAAATGAATCGAAGTTTACTGTTGAAATGAATTGAGTCATACGCCATAGTTCCAAACATTAACGTAGTGCCTAGTGTTTCTGCAAGAACAAGCATATATAGCTATAATTTACATTAATAGTTATAATTTTTTTGCAAATTTAATACACCGAATATTTAATACATAAGTGTTAAAATTTAGTTACACATCTGAGCTTATTAGTTTGCTCTTTAAAGACGCGTGATTTAGCATGCGTTGTAAAAACCAGACCGAATCCGGCCAGGTTTACATCGTTGGTAGGATTCCACTCAGTATTTATACATTGATCTTTTAACAACAAGTTTTTAAATGATAAAAAATCTCTTTAATTTAACGAAATGTTCAAAATAGTCAGCTGTACTTTGTCTAGATTAAATTGTCAAAATCAAGTTTACATTTACATGATGAGAGAAACATAACAGCTAAATACAAAATACACTGCCGTTAAACGGCCTATATTTTTGGCTCAATAATATTTTTGCTAATTTTTTATTAATTTTTATTTTATTTTATGGGACTTATTCTTACAAGACGGAGGCAGTATTCCACTAAATCCGCTTGTTTGTCTGAAAGTTTCATTTTTCTTTATTTCTTTAAGAAGCTTGTGGGACAAAATGTCCTCACAATACAGTAAACCCGAAGCGTGTTTCAAGCTGCAGTTTCTATTGAAGGTTTTATGTAGCCCTCATTTTCTAGATGCATCTACGAAATCATTCTTTCCTAGTGCAGATAGATTGATTTCAAAAATTCAATATTAAAATCGGCTTCCACATTTTTATATCGAAACCGTCTGTACTAGTTCGTAAAATTGATATGACTTCGTAAAGTAAAATCACCAAATTTAATCAAATACCTGGGACCAAAATATTGCTCAGATTGAACTGAATCTCTACTTTTGTAGGAAAGTTGGCGCTGTTTGATAAAATCAAGCCAGGGAAACTCTCTGATTTTCCGTCAAAAAGCTATATCCTTCAAAAGATCACCAAAATATTCAAAAATTGCACGTAGTTTTTCATACGCAGCATGTGCTTTTTATGTACTGCTAATGCAGCTTATCCAGCACTTTTGAAAAGAAATAGTAAGCCCACGCTTACTAAAAATTTGCATATAAGTTTTCAAAACGTTCATAAATTGTTTGAATTTCACTTACTAGCTTACAATACGCTCGTATTTATTGTATTTATTTAACTAATAAGTTCATAAAACGCTTTTATTTCTGAGCTTAGTTCCCTAGGCTGCTATAATTCTTGTTCTTCAATTTATGTTTTTCATGATTAGTTGTTTTGGGATCTAACCGAATAATTAAAATTTGAGTTAGCTAGAAAGTTTTTAGAATATATATGTCAAAAATGCTAAAACACAAATAAAATAAATAAAATATAATGATCATTCACAGTTTGGGTTGACATTACGCGATGCATTAATAAAGCTATGGAAATAAAATAATAGTTAATGATTTTTATCTGAAGAGTATGACACTCATCAGTTTAAGTATATCCAGGCTAAAAGTATGATGCGGTGCGTTACACAACGTCCCCTGCATTTCATTGTAGTACAGTTGGCATGCCGCTCTGGATTTCGAACAAAAATGTATCGCTTGTATATTAAGGCTAGACTTTCTCTCATGTCCAAGAAGTGCAGGGGATAACCTGTAACGTAGCACGATATACTTTTAGATATATATTATACGTGCCACGCTTTCTATATTTGACGTACGTCGCCTAAGCTGAAGAGTGTTATATTTCTCAGCAAAAATCATCAACTTCAGGTAATAACTTTAAACTTATCGCATTTTAGTCCTTTATAGTGTTGCAGAATCCGACTCTGAATGATTCGGTCATATTGCAGTAGAAAGGGCAAATAACTAACGTAAGAAACGGGCTGCTGTTAAATGTGGCACAAATGTGCCACAGCTGTTTTCAGGCTGCACTGTCCTGAAAGCAGCAATAAAAATCTACGATTGGCCCTGATCCTCAAGCGTTGGTGACATAGAGAGAATATGTAGGTTATCAAGTTAAGGGTAAAGAGCACCTAAGCTATATGTACTCCCGGACCTACATGACCGTTCGCACTTTAGGTGCACAGAAAATTCCAAAAATTTTGAGAAAATGGGAAAAACTTGAAAAAAATGGTTTGACAGCGGAAATTTTTAGTTTTGTTACGCCCTGACTTACCCGCTCCACCCACCGTATTCCCTCCTCCGAAACCGCTATTCCTATCAACCCGATGCACCTTGCAGACCGATGCCTTAAGTAAAACCGCATTTCCACTTCTAACCAAAATATCGTTGAAAAACGAGTTAACGATAGTTATATAGTCATATCACATCTTATATCTATAGTTTAACACATGTATCAGCGGTATAGTTTAATATATAGTTGAGTATATAGTTGATGTATTGTATATACGAGTTAAGTGCGCATAACGAAGCTGTAAATAAATCTACTTTAAAGTGTTAAATTGATTTCAAAATTTTAAAAATCCTACTTAGTAACTGACGGCTGATGACCTTCAAAAGTATATTTTAGCCGAAAATTTCTTCAAACGAAACACGTAATAGTATTATTACAATACATAATATCTATCTATAGTGTATATGTGTATTTGTGAAATTTTGACATGTACAAAGTATAAGGTTATGTCTTATGAAATGTGATTGCTCGTTCATTGTATTCTTTTTTTATGTTATGGGAATACAAGTGTCAACATTTGGAATATATTTTTTAAGGTTATAAGTATATAAGGTGTTAATATTGGGCAGATGTGAATGCAATGTGGTGCGTAAAACTCGTAATAAGGCTAAACGCAGATAAATTTTTGAATATTATTTTTCCATCATGATAAGTTGTTTTTGTTAAAAATTTGTGTGTGCAACTCACTGAGCACCGTGTATGCTGGGATTTTCTCTAGTATTTTAGTAAAAGCTGTAGTGTTCATATTATATTTGGGTGATGGGTGATATCAATGAAACAAATTCACCTAATTCGGTTACGTTATCATAACACATCTTGATGAACATTGTGCATATTTCCATTTCAACCGGCTTACCCGTGGTGCGAATCTGTGTCAGCAGCTTTTCATCATATTTGGGTAATGGCTGATATCATTCAAACAGATTCACCTGGTTCCGTCACATTATCATTACACATTTAGATGAAGATTGTGCATATTTCTATTTCAACCAACTTAACCGTAATGTGCATCCACGTCAGCAGTTTTTTCAGCTTCACACATTTGCATTGGCACGTTCTTGTTTTGGACCTTTGAACAACTAATTCAATAAATTTTCATCTTTTCTAGTAATATCATTAACAATATTATAGCTTTATAGTCCACCGTAATCAGCTGTGATTTCAACAAAGTTGGAAGACAATTAGCTTCTAATTGTTTAAAAAATGTATATATTTAAAAGTGTTGTATCTAAGAAGAATATCGTTTCGGCTTCCACCGAAACAATGATTTTCTAGTTTTTAGGATTCATTTCGAATTTGTGTAAGCTAGTTTTCGTTCACTAGTTTTCTGCAGCCCGCACATCCTATAGTAGTTTTAGGTAAACCACATTATACTTGCCTGAGATTTGATACCTGCAGTTAAATCGGGAAGCAATTATTTTCCTCATATTTGATGACGTACTCTCTATATTTCATTTTAAAGATCGAAAAATATTAGTTGTCGCTGTACGCAGGTAGGTGGCGTTAGGAAGCATAAATAGTAGAACTGGCTAATTCCATAAAATATAAATTAATGGTAAGTTTAATCTATGAAACAGGTAAGTTTGGTAAAATCAAACTGTCGCACCTGCTGGAACGTTCACAATACTAAAATTTGATAACTGAGGAAAAGTCCCGTAATCTACAAAATTTACTTTTTTAAATCCGATCATACTCTTCATGTTATTTTCTTTCATTATTTCAAAATTAGCTTCGTTTTCTGACGATGTCGCATTGGTTACAATTATGAAGAGTTCATTATAATAATTTGCGTAGAAGAATGCGACACTGGGATATACTCATGCACTGTAGCTTATCCGGAAATGTGGCGGTCTTTCGACTTACCCCCTAGAATCGTTGATGGTGTATATAAACCGTTTAACGACCACATCGTCGGATGAGCTAAAGTGCATGAATATGATCGAATGCCAAACACTTCTACAAATTTTTTATAAACGTTTGCAGTTATTACTAAGAGTCAATCTCGTCATTGCTACAATAAGTTAAATACATGATATTGACGTTTTTGGTATTCTTTATGAAAAGACATTTTGTGTAGCAATTGTATGTAAGACTTATAGGTACCTGTATTGCGAAATTGTAAGACTATCAATTTGCATATATTGATATGCATACATATTTTTGAGACGGTGTGGATTTGCGTCCGAAAATCATATTTCGATACTACAAGATCACGCGTGTTGTATCTGAGATTTGTAGTTTGTACTATATATACCTAATATTCAATTTATATTAGCAAACATCGTGAACAGTGTTGTTTGCTCTTTACGTACGAACTGTGGACACTTCATATTCAATTATTGTGAAAAACAATTGTTGCATAGTGCTTGTTTTCTCGCATTTCACTGTTCAGCGGTATGTCCATTGCGTCAATAAGGTTAATGTGTTTGTAAAAATTACACTGTTTCAACTTTCTACGTTTTATGTTTTGAATATGAAATTTACAACTTTACTGTCATCGAGTGGCGGATACTGTCCAATCACTTGACCCTACGATTGCAACTGCATCTGTTTTGATGATGTCCAGCAATTCATCATAGGTGTCGGCAGCTTGGGCCATGACTTGGATCAGATTGTTAGGCCGTCGCTGGTACGGTATTGGTATGAACAATTTGTCGGTGTCCTTGATCGCTTGTCCTTTCTATAGAGATACTCCACCTCTGAGGTCTATACAGTCTGTGACTCGGGTGCTGTTAGTAAACACCGTGGCTATTGTTCCGGTGGCATACGCAGAAATGGCAAGCCATACGCAACCTGTGGAATAGCTTTTCAATTATATACATATATACATTAGCGTAGGCAAGGGACCCACATTTGTCGGTCCCGTCCGGTTCGGCCGGTTTGTAACCAGTGTCGACCCAGGATTTGGAATAGAAGTAATGAGGTTGCAATATTTGAGCCTGTGGGACGGTACGGTTAGCTGTTAACAGGTTACATGGTACTAAGTGTTGACATACGATTGAAGCAAAGTAAAGTAGGTAACAAAGCAACGACGTGTTGATGAATGTCAAAACCCATCAGACTGACTTAACATGCGGGTTGAAACGACCATGGTCCCAAATTGTTAAAACAAACCCAGGGATTTAGATCTTTTAAATTTGCTATTTGGTAACCAAATACTAAAAACATCAAATACATTTGAACACGTTAACATGTGTAAACAGTCAAAATTTATCAGAAAACACAGAATATCTGGTTTCGATAATTAAGTTGGAAGTGCCAAACGAAATAACTATATTGAAGTGCCGTAATTTATTAATTGTGGCAACATTGTATAAGTTGCCTGATTAATATTTTGCACAGAACCTAGCCTGACCACCCAGTTGTATTAGACTACGGTCCAGCCTGATTGTGCAACCTAAAACAGCTTTAACGATTATTTTAAATATGTCGCAATCAAAGATTTCAAATATATATACGGTGTTTGAGCGCAAAATTAAAAAAACTCATGATAAAATACTTTATATAGATTTCTGTATGGCATTAGTTAACATGGATTATTCTATCATGAATTAGCCTGGAAATTACTTTTGTAACTCCGCTTCAATTGTCAACCGCTAAACAATTCTGAAACGTTTGCGGCATGATATGTAAAAGAAATTAAGGCTGCAAATAAACATGTTTTATACAGTCAAATTTCTAGTAACAGTTTTAAATAAACATTAGTATGACTATAAAGCTCTAGGTTTGTATACTTTACCTGAAGTTATGCTATCTGGGTAGGATTTGTATCGCCAGCTAAGGGTTAAGGTTAAGAAACATTACACCGATATAACAAATTCTATGCCAATATGAAAGGATTAATCAAAAATTAGTCCATTATTTTAACTAACGATTGGTACATCCAGTTTTAAGAATATCCCTTGCAACGTTACCTGCTTACATTGTATGCGCAACTAATATCTCTGTCAACAGTATCTCGCCATGTGTTTTGAATTGCATTTAGTTCCAATTTGAATTGCATTTAGTTCCAGCTTTATTTAAAATAGAATTTTTTCAGTTTATTTTTCTAGTTATATGTGATTTCCTATATATAACAGGACGTGGCATTCAAATAAAATTGAAAATTTCAGTTTGTATGCTTTAAATTCGGGTTAAATCGATCAGTGAATTTTGTTTATTATAACAAAGTTAATAATTATACTCCGTAACGTTCATAATAATAATAATTCATTTCCACTTACCTACATTCGGTCGGAGAAACAAATATGCGATTATTTAACAATATGGTATGTAAAATTGTTATAAAAATATATATTTTGATACAAATGTCGCAAAAATTTAGTCACGCACACGTTACGTTGACGTTTCCACCAGCGCGATATCCGCCATTGGATTTTCTTGACAAAGCTCGTACCGATGGACCGTGTGGTGTGCCTAAACCTACTGGCGAAAAATGTAAGTAGTTTACGAAAATTGCAAATCTCGAAGGCACATTTAAAACAACGATAACATTTCTCGATATGATTCCACTGTCCCGATATGATTATATACTTTTTAATTTTATGTTAGAATTCCGTTTTACAATATCTTGTAAACGATAACGTACAGTACTTTCTCAGCTTAACTCTTTTTTATCGGCTTCGAACTATCTTTCTGCTCAACAGTCGGGAAAGATGCACTCAACTGAAACGGCCCTGATCAAAATAACAAACGATATCAAAACTGCCTTTGCTAGGCGTGAAGTAACTGCACTAGTCAGTCTATACCTGTCTGCAGCATTCCATACTATCGAACACAACATAATCCTGCAAAACCTCTCAATGGCATGTCTCTCTCCTCATGCAGTAAAGTGGTTTGAATCTTACTTAACTGGCCGTCAGCAACGTGTAAAAATTGGTACACTCCTGTCAAAAACAGTAAGCCTGAAAACTGGAGTTCCCCAGGGCAGCGTTCTCGCCCAGTTTTGTTTAACATTTGCATTGCCCCCATCGTTGCTCTGATAACAGACTCTGGATACCAAGTACACAACTATGCCGACGATATTCAAATCTACCGACACTTCAGTCCGAGCGACACTGCCACCATCTCTACATCCCTTCAACAAATCCTATGTATTACGATAGTATGGAATGCTGCAAACTGACTGACTAGTGCGGCTTACTTCACGCCTGGCAAAGGCAGTTTAATATCGTTTGTTATTTTGATCAGGCCTTTTTAGTTGAGTGAGATCTTCCCGACTGTTGAGCGGAAAGGATGGTTCGAAGCCGAATTGAAAAAGTTAGACTGAGAAAAGTACTGTACGTTATGCAAGTTTACGAGATATTGTAAAACGGAAATTCTTGACGTCATATCATATCGGGACAGTGGAATCATATCGAGAAATGTTATCGTTGTTTTAAATGTGCCTTCGAGATTTGCAATTTCATAAAAATTACTTTGCATTTTTCGCCAGTCATTTTAGGCACGGCGCACGGCGCATCCGGTACGAGAGCTTTGTCAAGAAAATCCAATGGCGGATATCGCGCTGGGTGGAAAAGCGCGAGATTTCAACATTGAGCATATACATAATTAAATTTTTGCGACATTTTTGTATCAAAAAATGTATATTTTTATCAGCGATTTTTTACATACCATATTGTTTTCATGATCGCATTGTTTCTCCCAACAAAATGGCTTTAGGTAAGTGGAAATGAATTATTTATTATTTATGAAACATTTTACGGAGTATAATTATTAACTTTGTTCCTAATAAACAAAATTCACTGATCAATTTAATTTCAAATTTAAAAAGCATTACAAACTGAAATTTTCAATTTATTTGAATGCAGCATATCTTTCTGTGTAAAAAGTCGCGTATAGTCCAAAATAAACTGAAAAAGAGCTCTATTTTGAATAAACTAAAACTAATGCAATTTGCAAATTGGAACTAAAATGCAATTTGCCGATCGGCAAAAAAATATGTTGACAGAGATATTAGTTGCGCGTGATGTAACAGGTAGTCCAAGGATGTTAAAACTGAATAGCACCCAAGTGTACTTAATAATGGACTAATTTTTGATTAATCCTTATATTGGCATCCCAATTTTGTTCTACTATGAGTATAATGTTTCTAACCTTAACCTTTAGGCTGGCGACAAATCCTACCCCAGGATGGCATAAGTTTAGGGTAAATTGCTACAAACCTAAGGGTTTATAGTCATCCTCATGTTTTAAAACTGTACTAGAAATTTGACTGTATAAAACATGTTTCTTTGCAGCCCTAATTTCTTTTACATATAGTGCGGCAAACGTTTCAGAATTGTTTAGCGGTTTGAGTATTGAAGCAGAAATTACAAAAGTAATTTCCAGGCTAAATTGGGTGAATTCGAAGTGCAATCCATGTAACATGCCATACAGAAATCTATACCTATTTTTTATACCAGTGAGTTTTTTTAATTTTGCTAGAACACCGTATATATATTTGAAAATCTTTGATTGCGACATATTTGAGTAATCAGTTTAAAGTCTTTAGTTAGCCATCACTGGACCCATTAATTATAACAACTGGCATTACTATGCAAAATATTAATAGGGCAGACTGCTCCGGCAATTAATAAATTACGGGCACTTCAAATATGGTTATCATTTCGCACTTTCAGCTTAAATTGTGGAAAAACCAAATATTCTATGTTTATGATAAACTTTGACTGTTTACACATTTTAACATGTTTCAATATTTGATGTTTTTAGTTTTTGGTTACCAAATCACAATTTAAAAGATCTAAATCCCCTGGGTTGTTTTGACGATTAAGAAAAAAAACCATGTTGGGTTCAATGGTCTAATAGTTTTTAAACGTCAGTGTTCACATTATTGCTCTACCTCCTTACTTTGCTTCCAATATGTCGACACACTTAGGTACCAGTATAATTTTGTTAAATTTCGCTCCAAAAAAAAAAAAAATTCAAATATTGCAACCTCATTACTTATATTGGGTGCGCTAGACGCGGCAAAACTGCGGCGAGACGGGACCCAACAAATAGTGTGCCTACGCTAATGCTTAACTATATGTATATAAATTGAAAAGCTAATTACCGTTATACAGTATGCACCGGAAGACGACATGGTGTGCAACAGGCACCGTGTCAAAAAAAAAAAAAGTAGAAAATATCTATCGAAAAGGGACGATCAAGGACACGGCGAATTGTTCAAGTCAATACCGTACCACGACAGCCTAACAATCTGCAATCCATCATCCACCAACTGCCCCGACACCTCCTAGATAATCTGGGACATATTCAAAACAAATGCAGTTTGCAATCGTAGGTAGATCATTGGAAAACAGTATCCGCCACTCAAATAACAGCACGGTATTGATTCAAAACATAAAACGTAGAAAGTTGAAACAGTGTAATTTTTTACAAACACATTAACCTTATTGACGCAATGAAACATGGAAAAATGCGAAAAAGCACTACTCGACAATTGTTTTTCACAATAAAAAGTTATCCCCACATTTCATTACGTTAAAGAGCAAACAACACTGTTCACAATGTATTGGTATGATTTCATTCCTCCGTGCAATCGCTCGAAGCGTCCAAAACAGAACTCGACTAGAGGAGGTTTGTCAAGGGCCATGTAAAAGTGTGACAGTCTAACGTGGGTAAACAAGACGTCCTCCGACGGGCGTCCAGTCGAACTACAGAAACTAAAATCGTGCTCCGACTAAGTGAGCTTCGATGGTCTGTTACATTGTGATCTGGGGAAAATAAACCCCCATACGCCTGGTTTACTTGCTGACTTACAAGGTTCGGTCCGGGACAGCAACTGCTAGTCCCCTTCCGCGAGACATAAGGTGTCTGCGCGGGTCCTCCGATCGCCGGTTTCCATTCCAAACCCAAAGAACAAAAAGCACAAGAAAGCGAATAAACATTACAAAACTGTACTAGAAAACTCAAGCGTCGGAGCCGGTCAGTAGAGTCGACCGAACTCCGCGCTGCCGAAGTCAAACTGATTCCGAGAGACGACGCGGTAGTCGTCGCTTCAAAATTTTCTGCTATGTTGAAGCATGGCGATTTTGTCGCCATCCAATCGGCGTTGTTCTTTTGACGCCCACCTTTTTCGAGGTCAAACCCGGGCGCCCAATCGAAAAATTCCCCAAATTTTATTTTTGACAGCTATCGTAAACCCTGGGACCCCGTTAGAGAGAGTCGGCTTCAATCGAAATCGCCGACATCAAATTTGAACCCTCCGATTACTCGGAGGTCGACCATCTGCGAGTTTTCTCCTAAAATCTCCGATTTTACCCCATCTGTAGTCCCAAATTCTTGTCAGAAACTTGTCGAGAACTCATTACTCAGATCTTTTAAATCTCTTACCTAACTTAGCTGGGTCGTTATCCCCCAAATGTTCCACGAAAGCTGCTAAATCACCCGTCAAATATTCGAAATTTTAAATCTTTTCCCCTACAAAGCACTTAAGATAAGCTAGAAGATGTCTTTTCCGCGTTCTGGTTCTCATCCATCAAATTTTCCCCAGCTAACTCGCCGATTTAAAGCCAAATTTCTGCTATTTAGCGAGTTAGCTGCCTCATCCATCACTTAATTAAGCTTAATTGGAGGGCATCTGGGGCTAAATTTTATCGCCCTATCTATGGATAAACGTGCAAACATTGCACGTTTATATGTTGGCTTACAAGATAAAGCCAAACATTCCTAGAATTCCTAGCATTCCTAGTTAAATTTCAAATATCCCGACAGGACGTCTTTGGACGTCCCAAAAAGGGGGGGGAACCTAAGGTAGGAATGAACTTATTCTGTGTCCCAGGGCGCAGCACAATCCTAAGTATCTTTTGGTCTATCCGGGGTCCTATTCAGGAGCTCCCGGAGCCCACGGGAGGACCCTAAACCTACCCCC
>JASANE010019760.1:0-43191 GCA_030248225.1 Trileptium ribeirensis | reverse complement strand
GTGAATATGGCTCAGGAGAACATGGATCTGTTCGGGTCGCCGTGTGAGGCACCCATGGAGTCTTTAGAGGTCGGTGAAAGACCAGGGATGAGGGAGGCTAGGTTAGACGATGTAGAGGCCTCATCAGAATCGCCTATCCCTAGTTCCGTTCTAAATTATAGGTCGTATGATGTAGTATGTGGGTCGGACCGCCGCGCGGGTCGTCCCTTGCGTGCGCGTGGGAATTGTGTGTCGTATGAGTGTGTTGACTTACCTAAATTAGGTCGCGCTTGTAGCATTAGCGAATTCTTGCAGGATGGTAATGAAAGTGAAATTGATGTAATTGAGTGTTATTTTGAACCGGCGAATAATAATATTGATAGACTTGAGTTGACTTTCCCGACCTCATTCATTGACAAGGGGTTCCACGGTCCTTCCTTGATGCTGACCGGTCCGCCCTTGTCACCCGTATCCAAGCGGATGTAGCGACTTGTTGGCGACCGATTGCGCCAATGAAGCGGGTATGATCGTTGGGGCTGAAAGTATTGCCCGGGGTTTGCCCATGTACGGGGATGTAGATGGCGGGGTGGCAATTGAAGACCGTCCATCGCATTGTGAGGGTCCCTTTGCGGTCCCCAGCGCTGAAGCGCGCAGCAACTTGTATCATTCTGAGTTAAGTTGTTTCAATGAATTGTGTAGTAACATCAGCATAAAGGATAATGCTGAGTGTGTTGAATTGGTTGAATTATGTGAATCAAAGGAGTCGGTTGAACTCCTATCTGAACGATGCGGATCCGTAGAGAGCGATGCGAACTATTTAAGTGAAGCGAAAGTGTGTAATCTAAGTCAGGGTTCCCCGCGGGAACGCAATGATGGTGGAGATGAACCAGAGGATGATCTTAGGTATGAAGTGACTGTTGCACCAGACGAACCCGATAATAGCTACAGCGAGTGCAGTGATAGCGAGATAGACGAAAAACGTTTGTTGAACGATGAGGAATTCTGGACCAATTGGGTATATCCCGATGCCGAATGGTACAGACGCCGGCCCACCCCCGAGGCACCGTGAAGGGGTGTGGGAGGTGCGTCGTAACAATGAGCTACCGCGTGTACCATCAGATGGTGGCGTTGATTTAAGCCTGCGAAGCGAACAAGTCAATTACCTATCCGCTCCGAGGAAGGAGATGGTGTGACAGGGGGAACGATCCGAGTGGGAGTAGCGATAGTCGCAGTATCGCTACGGAGAGACTGAGCAGGCTGAGTTCGGATTCACCGGTCGAGAACGGATAGACCCTATCGAACGGCCGCCTCGTATGCGCCTGGGTAATTTAGGTAGCTCCACTGACATGTTGATCGGCATCTCCAGCGATATCCTGAGACCCGTCGAAGAGGTGCCTAGTATGCCCTCGGGTAATTCGCGTAGCCCACGTAAAACAGGTACGACACCTGAGGAACCCGTCGAAGGGTGACCAAGTATATCCCAGGAATCAGTGAGCTTAATTAGCGAGAAATCGGACGCGCGCATGCGACAGGAAAACTTACTTAACTTTGTACGAGATGCTAACGATGAACAGGTACACCGACTTCATGAACGACTATTGGATATGTCCGGACTTTGTCTCCCTAACAATACTCCAATCGAGCTTGGACGAGTTCGAGCATTGACGAACGAGGAACATACCGAATCCTTGGGACTGACACGCTGTTTACCATTACTGCGGATCATACCAAAACCACAGTCTATCCATACCCCCGCATTGAACTGACCGATGGTTCGCATAACGAGCTAGCGGAAGGACTTATACCAATTAACTTTAGGGCTGGCGAGATTGATACTGAACTCGGACAGCCCGTGACATTGCAACCACAGGCTCTCTTTTATCGAAGGGTGGTTCTCGCAATGGAATAACTAAATAATCTAAGTCGACTTTTTGATCGCCGTTTCGGGGCTAGAAATCGCGCCATCTTACAACGAGACGCCGCCATGCTAAGCAGTATATTAGGTATGGCTTCTCCAATTGGGAACTGCATGACCGGGATATATCTTAGTCCCATAACTCTTGCTTCGTTGGAATCCTTCATGGAACTGGTGGGCCAATGCGTGAATGGGGACACGCTCCAGCAGGTCATTTAGAGAGAATTCTAGGTAGGACTGAATGGGGACCCGGTACGTAGCCAGTGTCAGGAGAGTCATACTCGGGACTCACAGGACATAGGCTCACTCTGTTGCTTTATCGGTCAACGAGGAAGGTGGGATTATGACGGCACGTTCAGCACTGTTTGCGCTTCCATTTTCCCGGATGGATACGTACGACTTCATTGACCCTATTATGCTGGAATTCAGTCGGCTAGGATGATGAAAACTTTTCGAGACGCGAATCTCGAATTACACAACCTCCTGTGCGAGGCGCCCCATTTGGTAGAATTCATATATAAGAACCAGAGTACCAACGGGATGCCGATCAACACCTTCGTTAACCAAGCGATAGGTAGTATGGAGTTTGACGACGAAACTCGTCGACTTGCTCGATTAGTACTGCTAAGCGCGCGCTTAAGGCTTTTACGCCGCTCCGACATTGTCAACTTGTTTAAGACCGAGGGAGGCACACTTGATAGTGAAGAAGCGGATGTGGATAGCTTAATTTCGGAACTGTGTCTGGTTCCGTGCGATAGCACCAGCAACTCTGTCCCGAGCTTGGACGAACAATTAGCCGTGGCGCTAGCCGCTTATCTTGACTCATCCGAGGAGGAGTCCGAAGACGGCTGCGACAGTGATTCCGTCCAATGGGAATGAGTCGAATACTACGGATGTGAATAATGGGGAAAGTAAAAGCGAAACTACAGGAGAAGCTGTGAATAACGAGATGGAAGGGGAATCGAATCGGAACGTGACCCAACCCTCTTCACCGAGCACTAACAATGGCCCCGGACATCTTTCGGGTGTGTGGAGGGTATGTACGATTCTGTTGTCGCTTTGGCTCTCGGAGCTTAGCTCCACACGCACAACGCTCTCGCCATTTGGCGACACAATCTCGCGATTAGGTGATGTCGTGAATCGACAAGTAGGAGCTGTGAATCGAGCCACAGGGCGGTCACCTCTTACCAGACCACGCTTTTGCCAGTGGTACTGTAGCTATCACTACGGTATTGGGAACGCAAGTTCGACCCTTTTGTAAGCGATTTCTGTCCACTCTATAAAGCAAATGGGTCCTGCCGTGCTGATTGTTGCAGGAAGGCTAACTGCACGGAATACCCAAAGTTGCACGAGAGCCTGAGCGCTTTGGAACGCGAGCTCGATGACGCGTATCATTGTGTACTAGACACTAACCATTATTCGCTACTCGTGCACTTTTCTTGCGTAGCAAGCGAACAACTATACGATCTTACCAACCATAGGGAAAACGCTTTGCGAGCCTCATTGCCGCTGCAGCAGGCGCCATTTCAGGCTTTCTGGGCTGGGAATAGCTTTTGCCAATGGAGAACACATAATTAATGTTCGTCAACAGGTGACTGTCCTCGAGCAATTTATGCGTGAGACAAACGATGTCTCCTTTCGAAATCCCAAGGCCATAAAACATCTGACCCGAGTGAACGAGGACATGTACGCATTTCTACACCACAGAATGCAAGAGGTAGTCTCCATGATAGAACAAGTTCGATGTGCTGATCAGAAAGGGACCGCACACGTGAACCACCAGTTCATCAATCACATCATGTGGGCCAATATTCGCTCGTCGGTACAGGCTATAATGGAATATATGCTGAACGGCGAACCGTCTCTTGCTGTTATCGACGTCGTTATGTTATGACAATTATTCGCCATGGATCCGCGCATCTCCAAGACTATCCTCATGCGAGAACCTAGCCTGGCATATCAATTCGGTCGCGTCATGCCGGTCAGTGTGGACTTAACCGCATTTCGCTTTGGATTCATTCTGCAATTACCATTGCCGAAGCGCAGCGATGTTCGACCGTACTTTCGGATTTATAACACCGGCTGGAACGCTCCTGTTACGCTGACGCAGCTGAGATTGCCGCTGCTTCAATACGCCGCCCGATTGGACCACACCGCTTTGAATCACTTGACCTGGGAGCATGCAAGCTAAGACCTGGGATTGCTTTCTGCGAGCCACACGCGCTGATAACCGACCAAAGCACCAATTGTTTAAAAATGGATTATTGTGGGCGAACATGTAACCGAAGCCATCAAGCACACTTGTAGCAACCGCTCGCTTATAGGCCCACTTGCTAACGATACTGCTGTACACACTACCATTCAAGGTGTACTAATCCGAACCAGTGAGCCCGAGGTCATATTGACAAATCGGAGACAGCTCGCACATGTAACTTTATGCAAGAGTAAACTTTAGATGCGCCCCCAACCATCCTCTATTGACACCATACACAAAACGTTGTTAGCGAACAAAACTTGGATTTCAATAGCCGTACCCAATTTCGACATTTTTCTGTTCCAAACGCCATTAGCGAATGCAATTCGGCCCCTGTACTTTAACACTAATGTGTTCGCGAACATTTTCAAATTATAATGTATGGAATATGAAACGGAATAATTTTTGATCTTTAACGCAAAAATGAATTTCGTGTTCAGTGAACAACTGAATGACAATCGCTTTTGTCAAAAGAGGATGGCAAGGGGCGCAGCTTAAGTTTACTCATGCATTAGGCAAAACCATTAAGGTCACGCTTAACGGAATCTTATGGTTTCCGCAGGGAAACTACACACAGCTGGTTATAGGGTCAATCGTACACACTAGTATGTTGAAACCGAGAAAATTTCACTTAAATTCGGACCGAAGATTACCGTTTACCGGCTATTCGGTATCAAATTAAGACCTCTGACCTGAGACTCACTCGACAACGCTAAGGCAATAAACTTGCAGGTAGCCCAAATAGCCAAAGAGCAACTACCTAAAAAGTAGTTAATTTCACTGCTATGGAATACACAGGACTCTTGCCTTATTTTATTACAACCATCATCGTCGGTATGATTAGTCTGATTTACTGTATGACAAAATGCAAGGTTCCGCCTAAGTACGAGTACTATATTCCCCGATGGTTTCCACGTCGCGGACGGTTGATTAAATCTGACAATAGGCCTAGGAAAGCAATTCGATGGATTAAAGCGAAACAACGATTTCCAAGTGCCCCACCTGAAGAGGACATCATCCCTCGTACAGACAGAACCTCGCCGACCAAGGTCACAGTTGTACATTCGGGAACGCCGCGCGTATACGCTGTGTCCAACCGTGTCCAACGTCGCTCCAATAGATTACTAACACCGCGTTCCTCATCTGAGGAGGAACTTGTTTTCATCAAGGACGATGAGCTATTTGTCGTCCCCACTCGTGACTTACGTCGCCGACCCCGTCAGAGTGTGTTTACCAGACAGTTAAACGCCATGAATGCCGGCAACACTCCATTACTTATTAATGCGACCATACTTGGCACCCCAGTTAGGACACTTGTAGACACAGGAGCCGATGTCTCAATCATATCCTAAGCTTTAGCTGCTCGTTTAGGTTTGGTACCTCGGGACACGAACACTACCCGGATAGTATCACCTACCCAACAAGAATTGACAATAAGCGGAGTGGAGAAGGCACCAATCACTATAAGATCGCTAAGCACACCATGCGACTTCCAAGTGACAACTGACAGCCCGTACGAATGTATCCTGGGCACTGACTTCATGGTCTTGCTACCATATTAAGCCATAAACTTCAAAGATTGCTGCTTGGATCTATCAAACGGGACAGAGAACTGTTCGGCGCCTTTCGCCCTTCAATGTGGTAATTAGGAAATACACGGAAGTACCACCGAATACAGCGCTATTTATTAACGCGATTCCCGAGATTACTCAACCACCCACTGGCCAAGCATTGTTTGTGCCAGACCCCTTTATTAGGGACATTGCTATTGCCCACGCTTTAGTGCTAACTGGCCAACGCCTGATTCCGATAGCAATGATGAATTTTGGGAACATACCCGTTGGTAAAACAATAGGGTATATGCGGGTAAAACAATAGGGTATATTGAAATGCTTGATAATAATGAGGTCGAGTTCCTATATGATAGTAATAAGCATTTGCTTGGGCCTCCAGGCCGCATCAAGCAGTGTAACAATATCGGGGTTACACGAGACAATGTCGTACAAGTCATAAACGAGCAAAAGAAGGCAGTCGGTACCGGACGATCCATACAAGTATTGAGTAAAATTGACTTTGGACAAACGACCCTTAACCCATACGAACTCAAACTGTTGAAGACGACTATCTCTGAAAGCGCAGACGTATTTAGTGAACACCCGTTTGATCTAGGAATGTGTGGTGTACACCAGCCCAGGATAGTCACCGGAGACGCGAGGCGTATCAAACAGGTACCTTTACCCCGCATAGATAATATACTAGTCTTTTAGCTATTACATTTGAACAACACTTAGCGGACTGAATCACTGTGCTTGATAGGTTCCGTAAAGGCTACGGAATTGAAACCCTCTAAATGCCAATTGGGTAAGCATAATAAAGACTGGACACATCATCAGCTCCGAAGGAACCAAACCGGACCCCGAGAAAACAGCCGCCACACAACTCACAAAGGACCCGACACTCTCAAACAGTTACAGAGTTTACTAGGAGTTGTGCAGACTACCACAAGTTGATACCGCACTTATTCTGACAATTTGCGTGCTGCTCAACGCCCTTCGCCGAAAGGACACTGAATTTAAGTCGACATAGCAATGCGAAGAAGCCTTCAGAAAGTTACGCAAGGCCCTGGCTACAAGAAACAGTTACTTATATACCCGGACTTTTCCAAGCCTCTTCCATATTGACGAGCCATGGACTCCAGGATATGCCCTATGGCTGTGCTTTCGTAGAAGACCGAAAAAGGGACATTGCCAATCGCCTACGCGAGCAAATAGCTCTTGTGGACTATCAACGCCGATATGCGCCATAAAAATGAAGTTCTTGCCATCAGATGGGCCGCCCTACATTTTCAGACACTACTTGCTCGTACACGAATTCCATGTCGATACTGACCATAGGCCACTTAAGGCACTGTTTGGAGACCCGCCTCAAGACCCGCGACTAGCCCAATGGCGTAATGAGCTACTGATGGAATTCGGTCACTCCGGACATTGAATATAGACCAGGTAAAGCCAACGCCAGTGTCTGACGGACTTTCACGCGATCCCCGACATGACGCGGATTTCTCCTATTCCTCAGACGAAGCCGAATACGATGAACAGGACCATCCTCGAATGATCGCTGCAGCTCTCAAAGACACAGTTTGTGGTAAAGGCAAACCTCCTGCTAGTCCACCACGGAGACTTCCCACTGAAGAAGCTTGGAAACGACTTAAGCCATAGCTCATGGGACTTCCCGGACGCACTGCTTACCTTCCCCCCCTAATATGTTAGAATGCTTGTATCCCATGTTTGGAGGACCTGGTTATGATCGTCTACCTGATACAACGCGTTTACTCTTTCTCCAACGGAAACGTTGATTACCCGTGGCCTGAAGGAGTGGAGGCACCTTGGAGGCGTTTGACTGCTTCCAGACCACCAGCCAAACCAACATCAGCACCAGAACTCGCTGGTGAACCAATTCCTGGACCTTCATCGGCACCCCGATTCATCCGTTAGGCTCTTTTCGCTACCTCTTAAGAACCCCCGACTGCTCCGACACCGCCCGCTCCTGGTGCGGCGAGCGAAAGATCAGCCCGTGCCACTGCTGGCACATCTGAACTGGCTAAGCCGGAGAACCATACAAGAATGCTAAACCAAGAAGTATGAAGGTTTGCCCGAAGTGGAGGAATTCTATACCTCTAAATAAGAGTCGCCTATGCCTGCGGATCGCGAGAGCAATGACAACTGCGTTGAACAGGTTTTCGACACTGGCGAACATATATACTTACCACACTTCCAACAATATGATGGTAGGAAAACCTCCTTAATTACATACCTTACATTCAACGAGGGGACAAACAATTTGGTCCTGATATGGTGGTACCTATATTGTCAGTCGCCAAGCTGACGATAAGGCAGCGACCGCCCTCAAGTTAGAAGCACATCATTACAGGCTCTGCCCCGACACTGCTATTCTATGCTTACATCCCATCATGCCAAACGACCATAGATCTAAAAAACGTGCGTACCTAGACTGCTTATACGGAAAATATCTCTACAGGAGCTAACACGATACGTTATTCGGTGGACATCCAGGTAGAGACCGTTTGCTTATGGAAGTTAAGCAATTTTATTACTTGAAGACTATGGGGTAAGGAAATGCGGAGGAATATGTAAAACGATGCGTACTCTGCCAGTGGTCACGCAATTTACCATAAAATGTCCGAGCCGCGCTCGGGGAAAACCCATTGGCCAGTGCCCTGATTATCGCATGTTTGTTGACATATTGGACATCTGGGTTTCGTCCCGAAACGGAAACCGGTACGTAATTGCCTTCATCCCTCAATTTACGAAACTAGTCATATCCACCTGTTTGGCCGACCAGACTGCCAGAAGTGTCACCAAGGTCTTCATTGAGGACGTGGTGTGCCGCTACGGCTACTCGAAGAATTAGTCTCGGACAGGGGAGTATGTTTCGCTTCAGAGGTAATGAAAGCTCTATGCGCTAGATTACACACATTTAAACGCGAAACTTTAAGTTACAACCCGAAGGCAAATGGGGAAATTGAGCGTTTTAAACCTTACACTATTATTTCTCCTAAGGGTAGATTACCTGAAAAGGACCACACTACATGAGACGAAGTTCTACCCTATTCGTATTTAGCGTCCGACAACTTAGCCTACACGTTGATGCACAATCCACCATTTACGCTCATGACGTGTTCTTACCCCGAGTACCGGGTGGAATCGAAACACAAACTGACTGGGGTCGTTACCCTGGAGCAGAAAATGTATCCTGCAAACTGAAGTATGGCGGTCGTACTTAACCATCAATAGAGCCTATCGTTCCATGCAGTCTGCTAGGGCAAAACAGAAGGAAGCGCTATTACAATGGTAAAATTAAGCTCCCCAGTCTACCGAGTTAACGACCAAGTGCGCCGTTAATCCGATATTACACGACACCGGGATGATCACGCAAACCAGAACGCAGATGGTGCGGACCATACAAGATTACCAAAATAATGTTGCCCTGGATCTGTGTCAAGCTCCCCGGACAACCCAATGCTTCCGACCGTGTCGTTCACATAAATCGCACCAAACCCGTGCTATCGATCACTAAGTATTTTACCTGACATGGCTGATTTACTCAAAGCCGCTCCTCCTGCATACATTGAGGCTGCGTTACAGGAACCAGGAGAAGCTATACTTGCTGATAAATATTTTGCTAGGGAATTACAGACTGCTGACCCAGAAGCAGTCGACAGGTTGCGCCAAGAAATTGATGGCGCATCCGACGTAACTAGTGTAGAGATCGCAGAACCTAACTGAGAATACACGCAAGCTCAGGCAGACATACACCGCGATGCAGTAGAACAATTAACCATTCGGACTCCAGCTCAAGGCTCTTCAGGAGCCCCGTAACAAAACAGGTTACCCATTTGTGATTCCGATAGAACTCCGGACACCGAATGGCCGACCATTTCGCAGGAATTCGCTACCCAAGATCCCGCTAGGTTACCTTACGCGCTTGATAAGCTTCCCGGTATCTTCTCTCCGGAGTACGGACGGTATACTGCCCCATGAGCTTTCGGGAACAGGAACAGGCTGTTCGAACTGAGGAACCAACAAGGCCCTTAGCGTTACAACAATCGTTCACTACGACCATCGAATGTCAACTATTTAGGTTTTGCTCTAATTGGTCGGCCCCCACAAGACCCTCGCCCTCGCCCTACTCTGCTGAACAACCTGCATCTACGTCTTCGGCAGTTGAACACTGCTGTGTCAAAACCTCGCTGCTCTACGCCGTGCTGGAACGTTGTGCGGCCTGCCTCATCGCTAAACAAACATACCGTAGTCCGCACTCGCAACGCCTAGTGACTGATTCAGACAAACCACTGGTACCATACCATATCAGTCGTGAGCCTACAGCGTCCTACGAGCAACAATACCCCAACCCTCGTACCGCACCCCCGCCCCACCTACTCCGCTCCCACAAACGCCGTTGATGCCATTAGGATTCGAGGTTACGTTAGAGGAGTACGTCCCAGACGCGATGGCTTATACTATATTTTACACCCCCTAGACCACCGCCCGCACAGTCAGCCCCAGTGTATAGTCAGTCTCCCTTGGAACCTGCACCGGCACAGAAACCTGAGCTCACGCAAAACAATGAGCCAGGCTGAAACCCCGGACGGACTAGGGAACCAGTTAATTTATTAGGCTCTGAGACCCTATCGCCCGAAACTCTTGATTCTAGACACCACCACGTCGGTGGATAGTTCCAGTGGCATTACTTTTACCCTAGCGGAACAAGAAACAGGCACCCCATACGCCCCATACGGTCGATGGACCACCAGAAGACAAAACCAGCAAGCAATATGGGAATTTACGCTCTCATCAGTAGGATAATCAAGTTCAAAGCGGTCCCTCTGACTCGGTCCCGGTAAGAATTGGCTCATTGTTTCGTCTCCTGTATCCCTCACAGCCGCGGGTTTAGTTCCCCTGATTGTACTGCCTGAACCAGCAATGGACCCAGGTCGGGTTCTGGTTCGCTGGCTAGGTCCCGTAAAACTTCACTAGGTATTTCATCCTCCCAGTCTTCCCAACTAACACGTGGTTGAGCTCTAGCTGGGTTCGGGAAAGTGGTTTGCTGCGGGCCGATCGATTTAGAGTTCCTTTGAGGGCGGAAAGTGCACTGCGCGGCGGCGCCTTTCCCTCCCCTGGGTAGAGGAGCCCTTGGTAGACTCGCCAATGGTTGATGCCGTTTCGCTAGCCGTTGGGGCGGCTCGTGGTCGTGATCGTTTCGATCGACCGTCCTCCGAAGATTCGGAAGGTCGGCGCTGATTACGGGTCTCGCACACTCGTGTCACGTCTCCTAGTCAAACTCTCAAGAAATTCCCCTACGATTTCATCAGCTGCTACTTGGGCTTCTGTGGGGGAGTGACGTACGGGAGATCGCATTAAATATTCCATCAGTTCCGTCGCGGCCTGAAGTTCTCCGCGAGCGCGGGCAGCTTCTCTCTTATCCCGTCTCCTTTCTTCCAGCGTAAATTCCCATATTGCTTGCTGGTTTTGTCTTCTGGTGGTCCATCGACCGTATGGGGCGTATGGGGTGCCTGTTTCTTGTTCCGCTAGGGGTGATAATGCCACTGGAACTATCCACCGACGTGGTGGTGTCTGAGAATCAAGAGTTTCGGGCGATGGGGTCTCAGAGCCTACAGATGATACTGGTTCCCTAGTCCGTCCGGGGTTTGAGCTGGCTCATTGTTTTGCGTGAGCTCAGGTTTCTGTGCCGGTGCAGGTTCCAAGGGAGACTGACTATACACTGGGGCTGACTGTGCGGGCGGTGGTCTAGGGGGTGTAGAATATGGTGTGAGCCATTCGTCTGGGACGTACTCCTCTAACGTAACCTCGAATCCTAATGGCATCAACGGCGTTTGTGGGAGCGGAGTAGGTGGGGCGAGTATGCCTTACGAGGGTTGGGGTATTGTTGCTCGTAGGACGCTGTAGGCTCACGATAGATATGGTATGGTACCAGTGGTTTGTCTGAATCAGTCACTAGGCGTTGCGAGTGCGGACTACGGTATGTTTGTTTAGCGATGGCGGCGCGACGTTGGGCCGGCGTGAGCGGCGAGGTTTGGACAGCATGTTCAACTGCCGAAGACGTAGATGCAGGTTGTTCAGGAGTGTGGGGCGAGGGCGAGGGTCTTGTGAGGCAAGCAATTCGACAAAACCTAAATCGTTGACATTAGATGGTCGTAGTGAACGATTGTTGTAACGCTAAGGGCCTTGTTGGTTCCTCAGTTCGAACAGCCTGTTCCTGTTCCCGAAAGCTCATGGGGCAGTATACCGTCCGTACTCCGGAGAGAAGATACCGGGAAGCTTATCAAGCGCGTAAGGTAACCTAGCGGGATCTTGGGTAGCGAATTCCTGCGAAATGGTCGGCCATTCGGTGTCCGGAGTTCTATCGGAATCACAAATGGGTAACCTGTTTTGTTACGGGGCTCCTGAAGAGCCTTGAGCTGGAGTCCGAATGGTTAATTGTTCTACTGCATCGCGGTGTATGTCTGCCTGAGCTTGCGTGTATTCTCAGTTAGGTTCTGCGATCTCTACACTAGTTACGTCGGATGCGCCATCAATTTCTTGGCGCAACCTGTCGACTGCTTCTGGGTCAGCAGTCTGTAATTCCCTAGCAAAATATTTATCAGCAAGTATAGCTTCTCCTGGTTCCTGTAACGCAGCCTCAATGTATGCAGGAGGAGCGGCTTTGAGTAAATCAGCCATGTCAGGTAAAATACTTAGTGATCGATAGCACGGTTTGGTGCGATTTATGTGAACGACACGGTCGGAAGCATTGGGTTGTCCGGGGAGCTTGACACAGATCCAGGGCAACATTATTTTGGTAATCTTGTATGGTCCGCACCATCTGCGTTCTGGTTTGCGTGATAATCCCGGTGTCGTGTAATATCGATAGACCCACACGTGGTCGTTAACTCGGTAGACTGGGACCTTAATTTTACCATTGTAATAGCGCTTCCTATATTCCCTAGCAGACTGCATGGAACGATAGGCTCTATCTCTGATGGTGGCTAACCACCGTTGTACATTTGCAGGATAAGCTTCTGCTCCAGGGTAACGACCCCAGTCAGTTTGTGTTTCGATTCCACCCGGTACTCGGGGTAGGACTCCGTGCATGAGCATAAATGGTGGATTGTGCGTAGAAGCGTGTACGGCTGAGTTATAGGACATGATGCAATAGGGTAGAACTTCGTCTCATGTAGTGTGGTCATTTTCAGGTAATCTTACCCTTAGGAGAAATAATAGTGTAAGGTTAAAACGCTCAATTTCCCCATTTGCCTTCGGGTTGTAACTTAAAGTTTCGCGTTTAAATGTGTGTAATCTAGCGCATAGAGCTTTCATTACCTCTGAAGCGAAACATACTCCCCTGTCCGAGACTAATTCTTCGGGTGCGCCGTAGCGGCACACCACGTCCTCAATGAAGACCTTGGTGACACTTCTGGCAGTCTGGTCGGGCAAAGCGGTGGATATGACTAGTTTCGTAAATTGAAGGATGAAGGCAATTACGTACCGGTTTCCGTTTCGGGACAAAACCCAGATGTCCAATATGTCAACAAACATGCGATGCATAGGGGCGCTGGCCAATGGGTTTTCCCCGAGCGCGGCTCGGACATTTTATGGTAAATTGCGTGACCGCTGGCAGAGTACGCATCGTTTTACATATTCCTCCACATCCTTACCCCATAGTCTTCAAGTAATAAAATTGCTTGAGTTTGCTCAGCAGACGGTCTCTACCTGGATGTCCACCGAATAACGTATCGTGTTCGTGCTTGAGTATTTTCCGTATAAGCAGTCTAGGTACGCACGTTTTTTAGATCTATGGTCGTTTGGCATGATGGGATGTAAGTATATAATAGCAGTGTCGGGGCAGAGCCTGTAATGATGGGCTTCTAACTTGAGGGCAGTCGCCACCTTTTCGTCAGCTTGGCGACTGACGAGTATGTAGGTACCACCATATAGGACCAAATTGTTTGTCCCCTCGTTGAATGTAAGGTATGTAATTGAGGAGGTTCCTCCCATCATATTGTTGGAAGTGTGGTAAGTATATATGTTCGCCAGTGTCGAAAACCTGTTCAGGGCGTTGTAATTGTACTCGCGATCCGCAGGCATAGACGACTCTTATTAAGGTATCGAATTCCTCCACTTCTGGCAAACCTCCATACTTCTGTCTAACATTCGTCGGTAGGGTTTGGGCTCTAGCGAGTTCAGATGTGCCAGCAGTGGCACGGGCTGATCTTTCGCTCGCCGCACCAGGAGCGGGCGGTGTCGGAGCAGTCGGGGGTTCTTGAGGTAGCGAAAGCCTAACGGATGAATCGGGTGCCGATGAAGGTCCAGGAATTGGTTCACCAGCGAGTTCTGGTGCTGATGTTGGTTTGGCTGGTGGTCTGGGAGCAGTCAAACGCCTCCAAGGTGCCTCCACTCCTTCAGGCCACGGGTAATCAACGTTTCCGTTGAAAATAAAACGCGTTGTATCAGGTAGAGAATCATAACCAGGTCCTCCGAACATGGGATAGAAGCATTCTCGAACGTATTAGGGTGGTAAGGTAACGAGTGCGTCCGGGGGAAGTCCCATGAGCTGTCGCGTAAGTCGTTTCCAAGCTTCTTCAGTGGGAAGTCTCCGTGGTGGTCTAGCAGGAGGTTTGCCTTTACCACAAACTGTGCTTTGACAGCTGCAGCGATCATTCGAGGATGGTCCTGTTCATCGTATTCGGCTTCGTCTGAGGAATAGGAGAAATCCGCGTCATGTCGGGGATCGCGTGAAAGTCCGTCAGCATTGGCGTTGGCCTTACCTGGTCTATATTCAATGTTGAAGCCACCGAATTCCATCAGTAGCTCATTACGCCATTGGGCTAGTCGCGAATTTCGAGGCGGTCTCTCAAACAGTGCCTTAAGTGGCCTATGGTCAGTATCGACATGGAATTCGTGTACGAGCAAGTAGTGTCTAAAATGTAGGGCGGCCCATCTGATGGCAAGAACTTCATTTTCTATGGCGGGATATCGGCGTTGATAGTCCACAAGCTATTTGCTCGCGTAGGCGATTGGCAATGTCCCTTTTTCGGTCTTCTACGAAAGCACAGCCATAGGGCATATCCTGAAGCGTCCGTTTGCAGTATGAAAGGCTTGGAAAAGTCCGGGTATATAAGTAACGGTTCTTGTACCAGGGCCTTGCGTAACTTTCTGAAGGCTTCTTCGCATTGCTATGTCCACTTAAATTCAGTGTCCTTTCGGCGAAGGGCGTTGAGCGGCGCGCAAATCTCAGAATAGTGCGGTATAAATTTGTGGTAGTATCCCACAACTCCTAGTAAACTCTGTAACTGTTTGAGAGTGTCGGGTCCTTTGTAATTATCTATGGCGGCTGTTTTCTCGGGGTCCGGTTTAACTCCTTCGGAGCTGATGATGTGTCCAAGGTATTTTAATTGTTTCTGCCCAAATTGGCATTTAGAGGGTTTCAATTTAAGATTAGCTTTACGGAACCTATCAAGCACAGTGATTAGGTCCGCTAAGTGTTGTTCAAATGTGGGTGAAAAGACTAGTATATTATCTATGCGGGGTAAAGGGGTATAAGTCGCGTTCTGAGACTACGGTGAGTTTACGGAGTACCTGTTTGATAAACCTCGCGTCTCCGATGACTATCTTGTGCTGGTGTACACCGCACCTTCCTAGATCGAACGGGTGTACACTAAATATGTCTGCATTTTCAGAGATGGTCGTCTTCCACTGTTTGAGTTCGTAAGGGTTAAGGGTCGTCTATCCAAAGTCAATTTTGCTCAAAACTTGTATGGATCGTTCGGTATCGATCGCTTTCTTTTGCTCGTTTAAAACCTGTACGACATTGTCTCGTGTAACTCCGATATTGTTACACTTCTTAATGTGGTCGGGAGGCCCAAGTGGAAGCAAACGCTTGTTACTATCATAGAGGAACTCAACCTCATTATTATCAAGCATCTCAATATGCCCTATGGTTTGACCTGCATGTATGGCAAAGGGTATGTTTCCAAAGTTCATCATTGCTATCTGAATCATGCGTTGGCCAGTGAGTACTAAAGCGTGGGCAATAGCAATATCCCTAATAAAGGGGTCTGGTATATACAATGCTTGGCCAGTGGGTGGTTGGGCAATCTCGGGAATTGCATTGATGAATAGTTCCGTATTTGCCGGTACTTGCGTGTATTTCCTAGTCACCACATTGATGACTGGTGTTTGATAATCCCCTTGGTCGGCGAAAGGCGCCGAGCAGTTCTCTGTCCCGTTTGATAGATCCAAGCAGCGGTCTTTGAAATTTATGGCTACATATGGAAGCAATGCCATGAAATCAGTGCCCAGAATACATTCGTACGGTGTGTCGGTTGTCACTTGGAAGTCGGATGGTGTGCTTAGCGATCCTATAGTGATTGGTGCCTTCACCACTCCGCTTATTGTCAGTTCTTGTTGGGTAGCCGATACTATCCGGGTAGTGTTCGTGTCTCGAGGTACTAAACCTAAACGAGCAGCTAAAGCTTGGGACATGATTGAGACATCGGCTCCGGTGTCTACAAGTGTCGTAACTGGGGTGCCAGGTATGGTCGCATTGATAAGTAATGGAGTATTGCCGGTATTCATGGTGTTTAACTGTCTGGTAAACACGCCTTAACGGGGTCCGCGACGTAAGTCACGAGCGGGGGCAACAAATAGTTCGTCGTCCTCGATGAAAACAAGTTCCTCTTCAGATGAGGAACGTGATGTTAACAGTCTATTGGAGCGACGCGGGGCACGTTTTGATACAGCGGATACGCGCGGCGTCCCCGAAGGTACAACCGTGACATCGGTCGGCGAAGTTCTGTCTATACGAGGGAGGACATCCTCCTCGGGTGGGGCACTCAGAAGTCGCTGTTTCGCTTTAATCCATCGAATCGCTTTCATAGGCCTATTGTCAGATTTAATTAACCGTCCGCGGCACGGGAACCACTGGGGATTATAGTGCCCATACTTAGGCGGAACCTTGCATTTGGTCATACAGTAGATCAGACTGATCATACCAACAACGATGGTAACGATGAAATAAGGCAAGAATCCTATGTATTCCACAGCGGAGAAGTTCACCACCTTACGTACTTGGTCTTTGGCTATCTGCGCTGCCTGCAAATTTATTGCCTTAGCGTTATCGAGCGAGTCCCAGGTTAGAGGTCTTAACTTAATACCAGAGAGCCTGTCGATGGTGATGTTCGGTCCGAATTTAATTTTAATTTTCTCGGGTTTTAACCTACTAGTGAGTACGATTGACCTTATAACCAGCTGTGTGTAGTTTCCGTGCGGAAACCATAAGATTCCATTTGGCAGGACCTTAATGGTTTTGCCCAAAGTTACGTGTGTGAGCTGTCTCCGATTTGTCAATATGACCTCAGGCTCATTGGTCCGAATTAATACATCTTAAATGGTAGTATGTACAGCGGTATGTTAGCAAGTGGGCCTATAAGCGAGCGGTTGCTACATGTGTGCTTGATGGCTTCGGGCACATGTTCGCCCGCAATAATCCATTCTAAACAATTGGTGCTATGGTCGGTTATCAGCGCGTGTGGCTCGCAGAAAGCGATCCCAGGTCTTGGCTTGCATGCTCCCAGGTTAAGTGATTTAAAGCGGATGCGGCCCAATCGGGCGGCGTGTTGAGGCAGCGGCAATCTCAGCTGGGTCAGCGTGGCGGGAGCGTTCCAGCCGATGTTATAAATCCGAAAGTACCGCCGAACATCGCTGCCCTTCGGCAATGGTAATTGCAGAATGAACCCAAAGCGAAATGCGGTTAAGTCCACACTGACAGGTATGACGCGACCGAATTGATATGTCAGGCTAGGTTCTCGCATTAAGATAGTCTTAGAGATGCGTGGGTCTATAGCAAATAACTGTCGTAACATACATCGATGATGGCGGGAGACAATTTGCCGTTCAGCATGGACTCCATTATAGCCTGTACCGACGAGCGCATGTTGAAACGAAGGATGTTATCGATTAACTGGTGGTGCACGTGTGCGATCCCTTTCTGATCAGCACATCGAACTTGTTCTATCATAGAGACTACCTCTTGTATGCTATGGTGTAGAAATGCGTATATGTCCTCGTTCGCTTGGGTCAGTTGCCTTATGGTCTTAGTATTTCGAAAGGAGACATCGTTAGTCTCACGCATAAATTTCTCGAGGACAGTTACCTGCTGACGACCATTATTTATGTGTACTCTATTGGCAAAACCATTCCCAGGCCCAGGAGGCCTGAAACGGCGCCTGTGGCAGCAGCAATAAGGCTCGCAAAGCGTTTTTCCCTGTGGTTGGCAAAATCGCATAGTTGTTCGTTTTCTACACAAAAAGAGTGCACGAGTAGCGAATAATAGTTAGTGTCTAGTATGCCATGATACGCGTCGTCGAGCTCGCGTTCCAAAGCACTTAGGGTCTCGTGCAACTGTGGGTATTCGGTGCAGTTAACTTTCCTGCAGCAATCAGCGCAGCAAGACCCATCTGCTTCATTGGGTGGTCAGAAATCGCTTACAAAAGGGTCGGACTTGCGCTCCCAATCCCGTAGTGATAGATGCAGTACCACTAGCAAATGTGTGGTCTGGTCAGAGGTGACCACCAAGTTCTGTGGCTCGATGACAACTCCTACTTGTCGATTCACGAAAGCGCCTAATCGCGAGATTGTGTCGCTGAATGGCGACAGCGTTGCGCGTGTGGAACTAATCGCTGAGAGCCAAAGCAACAACAGAGTCGTACATACTCTCCACACACCCGAAGGATGCCCGGGGCCATTGTTAAGACTCGGTGAAGAGGCTTGGGTCACGTTCCGGTTGGATTCCCTTTCGATCTCGTTATTCACAGCTTCTCCTGTGGTTTCGCTTTCAGTTTTCCCGTTACTCGCCTCCTTAGAACTCGATTGAACTAGGTATTCCCGTTGGACGGAATCGCGGTGGGAGTCGTCTTGCGACTCTTCCTCGGATGAGTCAAGATAAGCGGCCAGCGGCACGGCTAGTTGTCCGTCCATGCTTGGGGCGGAGTTGCTGGTGCTATCGCACGGAAACAAACACAGTTCCGCAATTTCGCTATCCACATCCACTTCCTCGCCAACAAGCGCGCCTCCCTCAGTCTCAAGCATGTTGACAATGTGGGGGGGGCGTAAAAGCCTTAAGCGCGCGCTTAGCAGTGCTAATCGAACAAGTCTGTGAGTTCCGTCGTCAAACTCCATACGACATATCGTTTGGTTAACGAAGGTGCTGATCGGAACCCCGTTGGTACTCTGGTTCTGATAGATGAATTCAACTAAGTGGGGCGCCTCACACAGGAGTTCGTGTAGTTCGAGATTCGCGTCTCGAAAAATCTTCTGCATCCGGGCCGACTGAATTCCAGCATAGTAGGGTCAATGAGGTCGTACGTATCCATCCGGAAGAATGGACGTGCAAACAGTGCTCAGCGTGCCGTCATAATCCCACCTTCCTCGTTGACCGATAAAGTAACAGTGTGAGCCTATGTCCCGTGAGTCCCGAGAATGACTCTCCTGACGCTTGCGACATACCGGGTCCCTATTCAATTCTACTCGAATTCTCTCTCAATGGCCTGCTTGAGTGTGTGGCCATTCACGCATTGGTCCACCAGTTCCATGAAAGATTCCAACGAAGCAAGAGTTATGGGACTCAGATATATTCCGGTCATGCAGTGCCGAATTGGAGAAGCCATACGTAATATACTGCTTAGCATGATTGCGTCTCGTTGTAGGGTGAAGCGACTGCTATCCTCGAAACGGAGATCAAACAGTCGGCTTAGATTGTTTAGTTGTTCCATGGAAGAACCACCCTCCGATAAAAGAGAGCCTGTGGTTGCAATATCAAGGGCTGTCCGAGTTCAGTATTAATCTCGCCGGCCCTAAAATTAATTGGTATAAATCCTTCCGCTAGCTCATTATGCGAACCATCGGTCAGTTCAATGCGGGGGTATTGATAGGCGGTGGTTTTGGTATGATCCGCAGGCATAGTGAAAAGCTTGTCAGTCCTAAGGAATCGGTTTCGTTCCGCGTTCGTCAACGCTCGAACTCGTCCAAGCTCGATTGGAGTATTGTTAGGGAGACGAAGTCCAGACACGTCAATAGTCGTTCGTCAAGTCGGTGTACCCGGTCGATGTTAACTTCTCGTACAACGTTAAGTAAGTTTTCTTGTCCCATGCACGGGTCCGAGTTCTCGCTAATTAAGCTCACTGATTCCTCCGGTTACCCGGGGACATACTTGGTCTCCCTTCGACGGATTCCTCAGTGGTCGCATCCGTTTCACGTGGGCCACCCGAATTACCCGAGGGCATACTAGGCACCTCTTCGACGGGTCCCAGGATATCGCTGGAGATGTCTATCAACGTATCAGTGGAGCTACCTAAATTACCCTAGCGCATACGAGGCGGCCCTTCGATAAGGTCTCCCTGAACACTCTTGACCGGCAAATCCGAACTCATCCTGCTCAGTCTCTCGGTAGCGATACTGCCACTATCACTACTCCCACTCGTGTCGTTCCCTCTGGCAGCACCATCTCCTTCCTCGGAGCGGATAGGCAATTGGCTTGCTCGCAAGCTTAAATCAATGTTGTCGTCTGATGGTGCACGCGGTAGCTCGTTGTTATTGTCACGACGCATTTCCCACACCCCGTCACAGTGCCACTCATGTTCATCGGGGCTGGGCCCGCGTCTGTACCATTCGGCATCGGCATCCACACAAATGGCCCAGAATTCCTCATCGCTCAGCAGACGTTCCTCGTCTACCTCGCTACCATTGCACTCGTTGTAGCTATTATCGGGTTCGTCTGGTGCAACAGTCACTTCATACCCAAGCTCATATTCTGGTTCATCTCTGCCATCATTGCTTTCCCGCGGGGTACCCTGACTTAGATTACACACTTTCGCTTTGCTTAAATAGTTTGCATCGCTCGCTACGGATCCGCTTCGTTCAAATAGGAGTTCAACCGACTCCTTTGATTCACGCACTTCAACCAATTCAACACACTCAGCGTTATCCTTTACGCTGATATCACTACACAATTCATTGAAACAACTTAACTCAGCATGATATACGTCGCTGCGCGCTTCAGCGACGGGGGCCACAAAAGGACCCTCACAATGCGATGGACGGTCTTAATTTACCACCCCGCCATCTATATCCCCGTACCTGGGCAGACCCCGGGCAACACTTTCAGCCCCAACAATCATACCCGCTTCATTGGCGCAATCGATCGCGAACACTTCCATTACCATCTTCCAAGAATTCGCTAAGGCTATAAGCACGACCTAACTTAGGCAAGTCAACACACTCATACGACACACAATTCTCACGCGCACGCAAGGGACGACCCGCACGCGGTCCGACCCACATATTACATCATACGACCTATAATTTAGAACGGAACAAGGGCTAGGCGACTCTGATGAGGCCTCTACATCGTCTAACCTAGCCTCCCTCATCCCTGGTCGCTCACCGACCTATAAAAACTCCATGGGTGCCTCACACGGCGACCCGAATAGATCCATGTTCTCCTGAGCCATATCCACATCGGCTTCCCTGCCGGAATAATCAACATCAAAACTCTCAACACACACTCTCGGATCGCTATATACAGTACTGATAAGCACTTTCTGTATTGTTCGCCGTCCACGTCCCTAGGACTCAGCTACCTAAAATCGGGGTTGTCAATACGGTGAACAGAATTATTGCTCCGTGGGAGACGCGCGGCATCAGCCCACGGAGTTGTCGTGATCACGTTCAGGTGTCTCTCAACGAGTCCTTCCATCATCTCAAATGTGTCCCTGTAGTCGTGCCTATTTATCAAGTATCCGTCGTCGTCGTACTTTGGTTCGTCTGCAGTCGCGATAGCGTTCACCTGTCCAACCGGTTCACCACACCCTAACTTGCCTAGGATCATACCAAGTTCGCGACTGAGTACCTGTAACCGATGAGTGGTAGCTGGGCTTGGTTCTCTGTTTCCACTAACCTGTGACGCGCTGCAACTTAATTGGTATCGCCGGCGCGGTACAGCACCGTTATTCCGGTTAGCATAGTTCCATGAGTAAAAACGGCCAGGCTGCTGCTGGGGCCCCATTCCTCGGTTAGGTTGGGGTCGTTCGCTTTGGGCCCGTTGTTACCCATAGGCCTGTACCGGCCGATTATTGTAGTTATCGACAGGGCGGTTGGCGATATATTCTTCATTCCCGCGGTTATTATTAGCGAAACCGGTGGCGGTCGGCCATATTGCGGTCCTACCGGATTTGGGCCGCTGGGTCGCATTCCACCACTGGGTGGGTTGTTCCACCCTGGATTACTCCGGTACCCGGTTCCATTCTCAGAATTGCGGCGGTGGGCCTCCTCGGCCCGCACTATAGTTATCGTTTCGTGGATAGGCCCCCCACACAGTTTCTTTGTCCCTGCTGTCCGGGCTCTCGACGCGCAGCACTGGATATGTAAACTGAGGCTGGCTCGGAATTACGCGACGCCGCGTTTGCAGCAGGCGGATAGCGTGCGGGGTACGGGCATGACGTGCCCTGGCTATCCGCAGCGATAGCAAGTAATAGGCGGCGGTTGCAGTCGCGGTGGCGGTACGACGGGTGCGTTAGGCACAAAAGGCTGCGCGAGTGCGTTAAGCTGATGCGAATTTTCGACCCTTTTATCAATTACGTCCAGCAACCGGTTTAATGTATCGCTATTGCTAGTGTTCGCATTACGATGCTTCTCTATCATGTTTTCAAACTGTTTGATCAGGCCTTCACCACCTTCCTCAAGCAAGGAGCTCACAGTCTTAGTGCCGGGCTTACTAGTGACCTGCGCATCAGAATCGGGGCAAGCAGCGCTAGCGTCCTCATACCGCTTAGCGACACCCTCGGTATCCCGAAATGTCTCACACTCATGGATCTGGTTGAGGACCTGCCTACGCACCTCAGGTCGTAAACCCCTCTGAAAAAACATTCGGAGCATCGTGTCTCGTTGCTCATCGTCCATGTCGGGAAAAGCGCGATCACACAACTTCTGCAGTTCTAAACCGTACATCGCGACTAGCTCGTTTGCTCCTTGTTGTTGGGTGCACAGTCCAGATAATGATTTCTCTGGGCGGCGAGAGGACGAGAATAAAAAGCGTAGGTTGGCGACTAACCCAAGAAAACTCTGGCGCTTTCCCGGTGGGAGGCCCTCGAAAGCCTCTCTTGCCGTTCCACGCAAGAGAGCTGGTACACAAATCAGTTTTCGGCGATCGTCCCAACAATTGGCGTTGGTGAGACGATTGTACATTCGAACCCAGTTTTCGAATGTTGGCCTTCGGTTTTCCCACCAAAAGTAGGCATATCCCTCAAAGAGATCATGGGAGGACCAGCCGGCTGGGTGGTTAGATGGTGCAGAATGGCGTTAGCAGTGTTCGTATCCAGCCCATGTGAATCGGATGATTCTCCCCGACGCAAATATCCGGGGCCGAGGTGGGGCTGTCAACGGTCGCTCGCCGTTGCCGGCGACAGGTCGAGGCCTGGAGCGTGTATTACCCTCCATATGTGAGTCAGTCATACCGAAAAAGTCGTTATTTTCCAAGTCTCCGACGGAATTGATATTGGGATCCATATACACATTCACCGTCTCCCGGTAGATATATAAGTATCGAGTTGATCTCGGTTTAGGCACCACCCAGATGTATCGATTAACCAAGCGTTTGAGTTTGTCAGGACTAACCCAAAAAAACTAGTGTTACCAGTCGTGCACGACAATCAGACCTAGGACGACCTAAACTTGCTCTACCCAATATGATAACTAGAAAACAAAACGCGCGAGTTAATTACCAGTAGGAAAACTCAACGGAACCCAATGAGCAGAAGAACCAGACTTCAATGGAACGATCGAGAGAGGCGCTTCAGAGTAAACAGTTATATAGCAACGGCCCGATGTTACACTACTGCACAATAGGTTCAAAAACAAAATACCTCAAAGCCGTTATACTATTGTAAACTAATACACACAATAATGTTAATAAAAGCACATTGAATTAAAGTAGAATAAAACTGAACGGAATTTACAATGTCCAAGGCTAATGCTCACGTATCTTCCAGCCAAAATGTCCAACAATCGAGGCTTGTTCCAAGAGCAGCGGAGCGAGCTGTTCAATATCATAATTGTTCCCGAGCAGCCGTCCGCGATATTCCACCAGGCAGCCGGAATAAATAACGTCAGTACTATGACCACGTCGTTAGTCCCAACGCCGTCCAAACAGTGAAGTTAACACACGCGTCGCAAGCGAATGGGATATGAAGCAGTGCCCGTTGTGTACTTTGTCTGGAGCATTCACATAACACAGCATACTCAGCGGAACCGCGGCCTACAACCCGAGTCAGTGTAGGGTTCGCAAAGGAACACTACTGAGCGCAGAACGAAACGAGGGCAAATGTATATGCATGGGCACAAAATAAAATAACACAAGGGAAAGGTAAGGATACACAAGTTGCAACACCATTCTCTTGCGAGAGGTCCACGTAAAATTAGAAATTGAACTTATGTGAAGCGTCTGTAAAAATTTCGAAATTCCTACAAGCAATGAGGGTCCTTACTAGCGCTAAACGAAATGGGCGCCTCGAACAATTTCTCGCGGCGTGGCCCCCAACGATGTAATAACGGGACGCGGCAGCATGGCGCAACTTCCTAACACCATGCCCATACGACCCCGGCTATCATAAGCTCAAGGGTGGACCATGAATTTTGAAATTTTGTCACTTTTCTTTGTCAGACCCAAGAAGCTATGGAGCTTAGCAGGCCGCAGGCGCGCTTCACGAGGTGTGTTCGGACCAAGCCCGATCAGTTGCACGCGTGTCTAGTATTTCGGTATGATTACTGAGGTCCCCCAGGGAGGTTGACATCGAAGCCTGCTCACAGGTCATAATGTCCAACCGATGTTCCCTATACTGGTCTGACGGAAATTGTTTTATCTGCCTTAATTTAAAGTGAGATTGGGTGATAATTCAGGTTTGCAATGTAAATTTTGGATTCAACCCGATTAAATCAGTGACGAACACTTCAGTGGTTTGTAGCCTATATGGCCCCACAAAGATCCGACAGTTAAGACACTGAGAGTTTAACACCGGGTGGTATAGCTAGTAATTTGACAACTCTTAGCATTTGTATGCGGCAATAAAGTTTTCCTAATAAATTTTATCCGAGATTTGAGGGCGACATTCTTGCGAGTGAGCTCGATAGATAATTCGGTGGACCACTCTCGACATAATTTCGTCACTCTCGTATGCAAACACCGGTGGTGAACAGCACGTGTCAGGGCTTGGGATATTCTCATGCGCAGGCCGTGGCACGTGGGATTGGCCCGTCCGCTCGGACGCACTTATCGCGCTGCGTAATCGAATAACGCGGGGCACGATTGGTTACCTTCAAAGCTTTTATTTCAACTTTATGTACAATAGCGGGTAAAGAGCAAAAATCTTAATACAATGCGTTAATGGTAACACAATAAAGTAGCTGCACCATCAGGGGAATTACATGGGGCTCGGCATAAGTTGGGGTCTACTCCTATTGATGGGCACAGAGCGAAAGTGGGCTCAACTAGACGGGGCATCAGAAATCTTTATCCCAGCGCTCCCAATACTAGCGTCGTTCGTGCGGCTATGGATTCCAGAACAAAGACTGATGTGCTTCGAAGCTCGCTCGGCGTAGTGCGCGGCGCTACCACGGGACACGGAAGAATGAGGTGCACGCCAGGGTTACCACAAAATCTTGCGTGGATAAATCCCTATGACGATGGAGTTACATTTAAATAATGATGAGTCACCTAAGACCCGGGTAGGGACATAGTTCGGGATACCAGACTGTGGGATGGTGCAGCTCGGTACGTGAGTACGGGGACAAATCAGTGTAAGGTCCTAAACATCAGAATATAGTACCGAACAATGCATGGTCATAAGCACGAAAATATAGTAAGAGACAGTATATAGTTATAATGATCGCATCGGGTACACTGCAATTTTACGTAGGCTAATAAGTACTGAACTGAAATGCGAGGTACACTCGCGACCGTCAGATGTGCAGAAACTCCGTCCGGTATACGTCCTAGCCTGTAAACTGCCTACCGTCCCTATTGAGCTTTCCACATTGTTTCGTCATTAGAGCAGCTTTTGTGCCCTAGGTGAACTACGACGGTTCTAACGGCTAACTGTATTCTGGGTGACGTATTAGCCTTAGTTTACTGATACACAATACCCTAGCAGCATTACCTTCGATTAAGTGTATCCTATCGCCCAGATAAAAATTTGGGCTGCCCCCCTCCTCTCTACAGCAATCAGTAAATGGTTGTCGTACGGCAATGAAATCAATTTCGTTGGTGCAACACACCCTGAACTAGATTATGCGTTCCGGGGGCGCGGTTTTGAATACTCGGAGGGGTCGCCCCTACCTATTGTTTCAACGGCCTAATCGAGTGGAGGCAAGCCGGTGCTATTCTTGGTGGTCTCCTAAGCTACCACTGTTGTCGTCCTAATAATTTTGACGGGTGATAGCGGCTGTCCCACCGTAAGTGGTTTGCACTCTGGGGTGCGTTTAGTATTCTTGTAGAGGACACGGGACGCTCTGGGAGTCGGCCCATATTTCGACAAGTGTCGTAGTTTCATAGGCATAGCTTGCTAAGCCTGCCGGTTCGTTAGACCAATGGGACACGGGGCATTTTGGCCTCGGACGCGTCTGCGTCCCTTTTGGTTGGCGTTTCTTTGTTGGTTTCTTTCTCTCTCCTTTGCCCCTTTTTGTCGTTCTTTTCTTTTGTCTTTTTCCGTACGACTTATCCTATTGCCTTAGTGTATCACGTACGCTGCAGTTGTACAGCATCTCGACTGCACTATGGAAATTGTGCAGTCGAGTTATCATCGACATTTTAGTCGATTCTGCTAAAACATATATAGTCAAGTGGATAGTACGGAAAATTCTGCAGCAAGCTTAAATTCCTCGCGCAGGATCAAGTCTTAAAACTGAAAAATGGAAAAGAGAAATAGAAACAAGGAAAGAAGTAGCTCTGGGCATACATAGTACATAGCCTAAAGGGCAACCAGATATAAAACAAAAACACGAATAAACCCGGCGATCAACTAGTTCCAAATGAAAAACGGGGTTTTGCACTTGCTCGATTTGAGGCCAAAACGGTTCGAGCAAGGGGGTTAGTTTTCTTTATTGGACTTATGGTATTGTGTATTTATTTTGAAAACGGGGGCGCCGGAACGTGCCTTTAATGAGTGAACAGCACCCGGCGATGTCGTCCGGCCATACGTCAGTTCATTTTAGTACAAAACGATTTCTCAGGCCCTAGACCCGAACCTATACCATGTATAGGTATTATTGTGAACGTTGGTAATTTTAATAATTTAATCGAAGTAATTCCAGGGGAAAGAAGTGTACCGCCGTACCTTTAGTGGGTTACTAGCGAACAGGGTCATAAAGGGCTGTCGAGGTTTCGGGTGGCCGGGGCATAATCCCCTTTTTTGGCTGGATGTCGGGTAGCGTCGGGGTCGGGGGTGGTTGCCTAGAATTAATTCGTTCGGTCGTTCGGGGGAATTCCTGTGTCCGCTTCGAATGCCTGCCAAGTTTACTGACTTCAGGGTAATGCTCCTATGGTTTTCAATGATTGTTGAACAAAACATCACCACAAAGCAAGAGCAAGATAATCAAACCGTGACAGTGAGCGGAAATCGGTCCTCGTGGAGAGGAAACATCTTACCCTCAAGCTGAGATACTTAAAATTTGTTCAGTCTTTTGTATTCCCCAAATTTTCTTAACTCGTTCAGATAAACAAAATTTTGGGGCTTCGTAAGCTCAACGGAGGCTAGTCCTCCGTTTCCAACCGCTACGTCTGTTCGAGCTCGAACACGACATGAGCGTCGAACGGTCGACTAAGCTATAAATTTAGAAACCGTAACTGTAAACAACGAAGCAAGTCCCTACTGTTGCAGCTTATACGCATTGGAAAATTTTACCGTTGTCAGATCTGGAAAATTCGGTAACCCTAACTCAAGAGCGACAAGTCATGTAAAACATAGACGGGAGGCGTCCATTTTAAATTTGTCCTACTTAAGACCATGAGGAATCATAAGGACTTCGGCTTCTTCTCCTACAATCTTCTACCATCCCGTGCAACTGCCCACAGCGTCCGAAACAGGATTCGACTTCAGGAGGTTTGTCACGGACTTAGTGATATTATAGTGAGTCGGGGGCGAATCGGGTCGTCTAACGTTGAGTCAGTCTACGGAGAAGGGGCTCCTATGAATTGTCTGTTACCGTTACATCTGGGGAAAGTAAACTCCCATAATCCAGGTTACTGTGCTCATTATCACTTACGAACTTCGATCCGGGGCAGCAAGGGCTAGCCCCTTCGCGAGACAGTAAGTGTCTACGCGGGTCCTCCGATAGTCGAATCCATTCTACACGCGAAAACAAAGAAGCATGAGAAAGCGCAAAAGTTAAGATAAAACGTACGTGAAAAACTTGCGTCGGAGCCGGTCAGTAAAGTCGCCCGAACTCCGCGCTGCCGAAGTCGAAGTGATTCGGATAGTCGACGCGTTGGTCGTCGCCTCAAATATTTCGCCTATATTGTAGGATAGCGACTTTGTCGCCATCCAATCGCTGACAATTTCTTGACGCCCACTTTTTTGAGTTCAATCCCGGGCGCCCAATTAGAAAATTCCCCGAATTTTATTTTTGACACATATCGTAAACCCTGGGTAACCTTTAGAGAGAGTCGTCTTCAATCGGAATCGCCGAAATCAAGTTTGAACCCTCCGAATACTCGGAGGTCAAACATCTGCGAATTTGACCCGAATTTTCTTGAAATTTTGAACCCTGTCCCATCTGGTAAAATTTCTTACTCAAAACCCATCACTCAAATCTTTAAACCTCTTACCTTACCTAAATTGTCCGTTATTCCCCAACTGTCTCACGAAAGTGATTGAGTCACCTGTCAAATTCAAAATCAGTAAGTCGTCCTATGTATGGGAACAGTCGGAATAAGCTAACAATTTTATCCTCATTTCAGGTCAATCTCGTCTTCATATCCTCATTTATCAAATTTTGTTAGCTAAAACGTATAGCTGAAGCTAAACTCCTATTGTTCGGCGAGTTAGCGGTCCCATCCATCATATACACAAGCGTCCTAAGAGTCCAACTGGAGGCTAAATTTTTTCCATCAAATCCATGGGTCAACGTGCAAATATTGCACGTTTGTATGCCGGTTCGCGAGATAAAGCCAAACATTACTTTCCGACATACTCCCAAGTGTCGCGGCGTTGGATTTCTAAGTGTCCGGGGGGGGGGAGCCGACGACGGGAATGAATCCATCTCGACGTTGGGAGTGCGACACACTCCCAGGGGCTCTCAACTACCAGGAGGCCCTGGTCGGGGGCCCCGGAAACCCGCGAGAGGGCCCTAAACACACCCCCCTTCCTTCCCAAGAGTTCATGTCCAGTCCGTCCGTAAAACTTACAAATTTAGTGACATTTTATACGTGATGTCCTCGTCCGTCCTGTTTTTTGTCCTGTCCTCATATATATATTCAAGTCCTATATATATACATACATACACACACATACAAATACTCATGAACACACACATATAATATACACAAGACACACAGGCGACCTGAGCGACAGAAAAGTCGCTCAAGTTCGCAACGGAAACACACGACACTACAACAACAACAACAGCAACAACCGACCAAAGAAGACCAAAGAGAAAGAAAAAGAGAAAGAGCGAAAAGGGCAGTGAGGACACGGAGAGCGAAAAGAAGGGGCACGGGAGGCAAGCGGGAGAAGGGAAATCCCTGGTCGTTTTCGAGGGGCTGGGGTGAGATTCGGTCCCAGGACGAAAAACGGGACCGATCTATACCAAACACGGGGTGGGTGGACGTAGTATCGGGTTGGACCCACGTATGGGTTCCAACATATATAAGTACGTAGAGCTTCAGCGGGCTTTCCCGCGCTAACGGTTGGGCGGAACGACGCCTGCCAGGTATTGTTGGACTCGCTTTGGAGGGGCGATTCGAACGAGGGGTGATTTCCCTGTCCAACAGGCAGCGGTTATAGGGGCACTAAAATCATCGCAGATAGAGAGAGTGTCAATGGTTATGGGCGTCCCGGGTTAATGGGGCAACGGACGGACGCCCGCCGGATATATTTGGCGATGTCTCGACGTGGTGAACGCAACGACGGGCGATTTGCCTTGTTTTGATTTAGAAATAAATTTTCGGGTATTTTGTACCCACCTTCAGTTGGTATTCCAAACAAGGGGCACTTTAGCGGGTTATGGCGGACTAGCGAGAAGCCGGGCGGAGGCCCGACGTATGTCGTTGTGCTCGCCGAAAGCAGGCGAGTTGAATGAGGGGTCACAAGTGCACATTTAATGTCAGGGATCGAGCACGGAACTGGCGCACAACAGACGGGATTTTATGTCAAATTTCGTAGTGCATTATAAACTAATCGCAAAATAGAAAGATAACTCCTATAACAGCGGGGTGACTGGGACATTTCAGGTCGAGACCCGCCTGGTCTCGTTAGATGCCTAAATGGGTAGACTACTCAAGGACGTGTACAATTCCAGTCGATCATTCGGCGGTAAGAAGAGAGACCGGTTACCAGGACGCTAATCAAGCGATTTTGGGGCGTTGAGGACGAGGAAACACTAAGATCTCGCGCCGTATACCGACGCTGTGGAAAAGAGAGGATTTGCCCGGTGGGGTGGGAAAAAGGAAGTACCGGGGCGAGAAAATCAAGTACATAAACACACATATATATCTATACACATACCTAAGTTGTATCTACTCTGGGTCATTGTCACCAGCCGTACTTAGCGTAATTAATTTTTATTTTCCTAAATTCTGGATTTCCCTGGATTCTTATTATTCTAATTTAACTGAATTTGCACAATTTTTGCGGAATTTCCACAATGTGAGAATTTGGGAAATCAGTGTCTTTTACACCCTCGTGTAATACTTTGTCAACATAATACTTCGGTTCACAATGAATTAACCATGTTTTAAAAAATATATACGTCGTAAACATTTTAACCCATTCTACTTTACAAATGGTTTTGCACACAGTGGATCTGAGTACCAAATATTTACGACCACAGTTCTAATTTTTTTGGGTTAATTTCCCAGGATGCAATGGAAAACAGACTTAAATATTTGGCCCAGAATTTTTCCAAAATTAAGCTAATACTTTTCCGATATACTGTGAAACACTGTACTATTTTGGGAATATTTCCCAAACTTAGCTCGGAGCAAAAATGTGGTACAAATATTTTCCCAATATATTGAAACAAAGCACCAAATTTTGCTACCCAAGTTAAAAATGTGTTGAGATCGACTTTTCTCAAATTACTAACTCCCAAATTACAGCGAAAATCATTCGCGGGAAATTTGAATCTTAATTTCAGAAATATTTGGTACCCTGGCATCAAAAATTTGGCACTGAGTTAATACTGTGGAGTAATCAGTTGCAAAACACTTTGTTTTTCAAAATCCAGCACCAAGTTCCATTCGACCTATCGTAATAAATGCGTACTTACTCATTCCATACATTTTGTCAATCTTATAGCCTTTTGCGGTATAATAAAATAAGTAAACTTATTCAGTTCACAAAGACAGTGTCGAATAACTTGTCAGTATTGGCTAGACCGGTTAGGTTCCTTCATTCACCGATCAACGACTATAAGTGGTTCGATTTAGTCCATTTCAATCACATCAGCATGAGTAAAGAAACCAGTTTGTCCAACTTGCTGCGAATACTTCCGGAACACTCATGGAGTAATGTATATATTCCTTTAACCTCTATTGGTTGGAATGGCAGCAAGCATCACGAATATAAAATAAAAGCCGACGTATAATCAACAGATGGTCCAAGACAGCGAATGACCAAAAAGTCGCACATCGCTCAAAAAATTTACTTATCTAATACAAAATTAGACCGTATTCATATAATCCAAGTTTGATCTTAAGGTTGATAGAGATGCAGTACACATAAATGTTCAACACGATTATGCAAAAACAAGGTTCGATCACACTATATATTGTTATAAATTAAAAAAATGTATATATAAATAGCAAGCTTGCAGTTCCATATCCTGCGATAACGCCAAACGAATTGACAAAACATTTTCTTCTGATAAATTTTCTCTTTCAATTATTAATAAGCCACAACCAATTTCTGACAGTAAGTACGAAACCAAACGAATTTTTTATTTCAGAGCTATTACAGACGTCCCTAACTCATATATACGGCAAATGGGAAGACAGATCATTTCTTATGACCGGTTCAATTTATAAAAGAAACCGGCAGTAGGTATAGTCTTAAATTTCAATCTTCAACGAAATGTGCTTAAGTTTCAATCTCCACCGAAGTGACATAGCCATCTGAACATAACACACAGGATAAGTACAAGAACAAACGATGGACCAGTAGGTGGAACGATTGTGAATAGTATCTACTCTTTTCACAAATATACATATACTACAATATCCTATCGTAGTATATATATACTACAATATCCATTGAAAGTACCGTCGCGTGGCATTTTCATCGAAACCAATCGATATTTCCAACTAGCGTTGCACCTTTAGTGCACTGCATTTGAGGAAAATAGCAATTATTGTATCAAATCCACAGCTTTATATAAAAGAACCATAACACATTATGCTATTTTGTCGCAAAGATATGATCACCAATTGAAACTTTTACTACCTTGTGGCTATGCCCAAGCTAAAGTTTATGACGCCGACGCTCCATACTAGCTTCTGCACTATAAAATAATCTTGTGACGACTATTAGAGTTGGTAAATTATTACATAGCTAGGCGCGGCGATTCGTCTTCTGGTTTTGCGGCTTTACTTTTTTGTTTCTCCTTTTTTCAATTATCATTAAAGTCCAGCAACTTTTACGGCAGTTGGGAATTCGGCGACCTAGGCGCTTAATATTTCTAGTTCCGACTTCAAGAACAACCTACTTAAATGCGTTGATAGTACTATATTAAATGTCCAAAAATACAATTCAGGGTTTTAGGTTACAATATTATGACGACATGACTATCACCAGATATAAAAATATGCATAGAAACAAAAATTACAAATATCCATTACCCGATTACATTAGAAAAAACGAGCAAAGGTATAAACTCAATATTTTATGAAATAAAATCACAAATATATATTTATAGAGGCCCAGCTAAATATAAATAACAGCTTAAGCATAAACTGTAAAAACGGAAAAATGATAAACAAAAACCTAGCGATATCGTCGCAAAAAACCGAGTCGAATGGTATGTACCATAAATTGTCTTCAAAATTCACAAAAGTCGGGCTGGGGCAGGTTATAGTCGAAAAGACCTAAAGTATCGCTATTTAAGCAGGGAGACGATGACTGTAGAATTCCGAAACGAAGTACGCGCGATTGCTAAGAGATTTTTTATACAGAAATATACCATGCGGCGCACAAAATTTGGAACACTAAAGGAAGTTGCAGATTATGAGATTATATCACACGAGTATGAAATTGTATATATTAAGAAAATTTAAGCCTATTCGGCAGAATTGCAAAGTTAAAGAAAGCAGCAAAACAGGATAAAACTTTGGTTAAAAGAACCGTTAGTAACCGTTGCTTTTCTTACGAAGATGTGGTGCTGTAAACACTAAAAAATATGATTAAATTCCCTGAGGAACACATATATAGATTTTTCTTGGTATTCCGGTTACATTTCGATAACAGAAAGATTACCAAGATTTTCGGAATCGCTATGACACGTACTCCAAAGCTGCGTGTATTAAATAACATTAGGCAATCACTCCGAATCGCATGTGGCTACTAACCAGTGGATGCAATTTCTAGGTTTGATATTTAATACAAACTACATGGCGGTAGCAAAATCTGCTGTTTGTCCTGTTTTAAGTTATATATGCTTCTTTTTCAGCGCTGAATATTGTAAATTGGGAAACTAATCGTAACATTTTTCATGTACAGCTGCCGCCTTAAATTTTACGCAATCGCGACTTCATTAACTTATGGTCGCTCATTTGCCGGAAGCAGTTAATAGTGCCGTACATGCAGTTGTAGCTTATGATTCCCTATTCAGATTAGGTTCGGTACTAGAAGTCATTTCAAAATTTAAATGTTTAACAAACGGAGAACATAAAACCTAAATTTAACAGACTATTGATTTGATTCTGGAAGCAATAATTACGATCGATTACTGTCGATTTAGAGTGATATCACACCAAAATTTACTGACTTATCGCTGTGTGAATCTGTACAATGCACCAAATTTTATACTCAATCGAAGTATAGACACAGAATACATGAACGATAGTAAACACATATTGCTATTAGTAGCGAAATAAACCAATTACATAAACGGAATATGTTCTACTAAACATAAAAATAAGTATCAATGCCAAATAAATTTAAGTGCCAGAAATTTCGTTTGTTTCTAGCGTTTAAGTTTCAGGGAATAAAATCATATGTCATCTTTAACACCATACAACCTATCTTCCTTCATTAATAGTTCATATTACACATGTGTAATAACAAAATAATTCAGTCGTTTAATTTATGACAGAACATGGCCACTCGCGAGTCGTAGCGATAGTTTTGTACATATTGAGGGTTAAATTTGAACTGTAGTATCAAAATCCGCGGAAACGGCTACAACTAAAGAGATAATGTTGGTTGAGTGATAATTTATCCGACAGCTTGATACAGTCATTGTATGTAAACAATGGAATAATTAATTTATTAGATAGTTGTAGCACAGTTTTATGATTACATCAATGCCCTACATTACAGCTGTCCAACTAAGTGGCAAAAATTTGCATACAAGAGTCTACTTCTTCTTGAGAAGAATAAATTCTTGGCAGCACCTTGCAAACCAGTCAGGCACGATGCCTCCATTGCTACTTTACCCATGCTGGTTCCAGGTGTGGTGGCAGGTCAGGGAACTACGAACAATGTTTTTCCGATCTGCCAGCGTAGCGAGTCATGTTAGAAACCCTAAGTTTACCTCGAATCCCTGGTGTTGAAGAGGCGGTAACTTCAACCCACAAAACCGGTGATTCGGAAGACAAGTCCATCATACCATAACCGCAAAAGTTAAGAAGTTACCCCTTGTAATGTTGAGCAGCGACCGGTTTTGAAATCAAAAATTTTGGGCCAGCGGGTAAAGGTTGAGCAGGCCGTTGGGTAATAACCCACGCCTACCGATCGGTCAACGGTGACCCAGTGCCAAATGGTACGCCTGGGCAGACTACGGCTATAATTTACATTTAGTGTTGGGAGACGTCAGCCTTTAAAGTCTATCATGGAACATTGACGTATATTGCTTTATTAATAAAAAACACTTAAACTGCGCATTTACCAAGGTTGTTACAATAATTTGGTAGAAGCAGATTGAAACGCCAGGATTTCCTTAAAAATCGAAAAACATGTCAAGTTTGAGGTACTAATCACAAAACTAATTTATTGTTTAAATGATGCCCAGCTTCAAAATAAAAAACGCATGCTACTTGAAATCAAACAGCACGGCTGGATCCTTCAGTTAAAAGGAGTGTTGTGTGCTCACAAAATATGCGCTACCGATCCCTCAGCCACGCTAGCATGCACGGTCGAAATTACGGTGTATTACAGTTTTATATTATATAAATATAAAATACTTAAATGGCCCTTACAGACCAGTGTATATTATTTCTGTATGTACACACAATGTATATATAAATGTGTTGCAAATTTCGGCAGCTAGCTAATAAACGCAAAACTGCGCCCGGCAGAGTAGAAAGCATTTGTCTGTGAATGCAGCATGAGCCGGAATAGCATTTTCTAACTTGTCTCAACGCGTTACGTCGCTATAGATGTTTGTCATCATGCAATGTAATTCTGGTGGGCTGCTTGACTAACTATTCTATTTAACTCATATAGTGCACTTACTGTCGTGTTTTACACAAAATTCAGAAGGAAGCACAACGTATCGTTTAAAAAAACCGACATCATAGCACCGAGCAATTCATATCTTGACAGTATTTCTTACTAAAACTACAACACGAACAACTTGGTTCAAGGTTATTTTTAAAAGCTTCTCAAACAAGATTCTAAACTTAAGATACATCATATATGACTCAATTTAGCGTGACTTGAAACTGCTAAAAACGAATCTGTTATAATAAGTATACGAGGCATGTACCAGGTTTTAAAATTCGAAAAATGCTATGCTAATTATATTATTTGAAAGTGCAAGCATCTTACTTTGTAACAAAACGCTATTTTGCTATGGAAGTTCTATTGTTTCAGGCACAAATCATCTAAAAACAAATGTAATGTATATTCTAGAAATTTTGGTTCTTTTCCATTATCCCCCCAGCCCGCATTTATCCAAAAATGGTCAGATTCTGGAAAGTTTGGTATTTTTGTGATCCTCAAGACCTGCCCTGATCAATTTCGACCAGAAATTTGAATCTTTAAAGTTTTAGATTTTTTCAGGTCCCAAGGTCCCCCTTGGGAACCCAAAAATGTTTTTCTTAAAAATTGGATTTTCGTCGCGGCTTGACGAGCTGAGTGTAATGGTGTTATTTTTAACGAGATCCAATAAAAGTATCCAAGTTATGGCCAAAAACTGTTCAATTGCTGAGCCTCTCAGCCTCCGATATTTTTGGCCATAACTTAGGATCCTGGTATTGGATTCCGTTAAAAATATTCGATTCAGCTCGTCAAGCCGCGTCGAATGGTGGGCAAAAAGCTAATTTTTAAGAAAAATTTTTTTGGGTTCCCAAGGGGGATGGGATATTTGAGACCCAAAAAACTCTAAAATTTTAAAAATTCAATTTTTTGGTCGAAATGATCAGGGGAGGTGTTGAGGATCACCAAAATTTCCAGAATCTGATCAGTTTTGGGCAAAAGCGGGCTGGGGGATAATGGAAAAGAACCCAAATTTTTACACTATATACTTTGACACACAAAGCTAAATAGTTTGTATCCTGTTGAATCTTCCTAGAAATTTTAGGTTTCACATGTGAAAGCTAAGGATCAAACTCCAACACAATAAATTGTTTCTAAGGTGTCGAAAAATCTGGAGCTTACGTGGCTAAGCAAAACTTAACGTATTTACATCAAGCTGCATATAATTTAAACATAAAACAAGTTTAGTGTTGTATTAGGTCGAAATTCCAAAACTTAACGTATTTACATCAAGCTGCATATAATTTAAACATAAAACAAGTTTAGTGTTGTAGTTTTAGTAAGAAATACTGTCAAGATATGAATTGCTCGGTGCTATGATGTCGGTTTTTTTAAACGATACGTTGTGCTTCCTTCTGAATTTTGTGTAAAACACGACAGTAAGTGCACTATATGAGTTAAATAGAATAGTTAGTCAAGCAGCCCACCAGAATTACATTGCATGATGACAAACATCTATAGCCAACATGGTCCTGGTTCGACAAGTTAGAAAATGCTATTCCGGCTCATGCTGCATTCACAGACAAATGCTTTCTACTCTGCCGGGCGCAGTTTTGCGTTTATTAGCTAGCTGCCGAAATTTGCAACACATTTATATATACATTGTGTGTACATACAAAATGATACCTGGTCTGTAAGGGCCATTTAAGTATTTTATATTTATATAATATAAAACTGTAATACACCGTAATTTCGACCGTGCATGCTAGCGTGGTGGAGGGATCGGTAGCGCATATTTATCAGGACCGCAACCTCCTTTTAACTGAAGGATCCAGCCGTGCTGTTTGATTTCAAGTAGCATGCGTTTTATTTTTGAAGCTGGGCATCATTTAAACAATAAATTAGTTTTGTGATTAGTACCTCAAACTTGACATGTTTTTCGATTTTTAAGGAAATCCTGGCGTTTCAATCTGCTTCTACCAAATTATTGTAACAACCTTGGTAAATGCGCAGTTAAGTGTTTTTTATTAATAAAGCAATAAAATGTTCCATGGATAGACTTTAAAGGCTGACGTCTCCCAACACTAAATGTAAATTATAGCCGTAGTCTGCCCAGGCGTACCGTTGGCACTAGATTCACCGAGTTAGCCGATCGTAGGCGTGGGTTATTACCGAACGGCCTGCTCAACCTTACCCGCTGGCCCAAAATTTTGATTTCAAAACCGGTCGCTGCTCAACGTACAAGGGGTAACTTCTTAACTTTTGCGGTTATGGTATGATGGACTTGTCTTCCGAATCACCGGTTTTGTGGGTTGAATTTACCGCCTCTTCAACACCAGGATTCGAGGTAAACTTAGGGTTTCTAACATGACTCGCTACGCTGGCAGATGGGAAAAATATCGTAGTTTTGGTTACTACCACCACACACCTGGAACCAGCATGGGTAAAGTAGCAATGGAGGCATCGTGCCTGACTGGTTTGCAAATACTGCCCAAGAATTTATTCTTCTCAAGAAGAAGTAGACTCTTGTATGCAAATTTTTGCCACTTAGTTGGACAGGTGTAATGTAGGGCGTAGATGTAATCATAAAACTGTGCTACAACTATCTAATAAATTAATTATTCCATTGTTTACATACAATAATACTATTAATTTTCAGAATAAATTATCACTCAACCAACATTATCTCTTTTTCGTGTTAGCCGTTTCAGGAAGATTTGATGCTACAGTTCAAATTTAACCCTCAAATATACAAAACTATCGCGCTACGACTCGCGAGTGGCCATGTTCTTGTCATAAATTAAACGACTGAAGTATTTTGTTATTACACATGTGTAATATGAACTATTAATGAAGGAAGATAGGTTGTATGGTGTTAAAGATGACATATGATTTTATTCCCTGAAACGAATTATTCGCGGGAAACAAACGAAATTTCTGGCACTTAAATTTATTTGGCATTGATATTTATTTTTATGTTTAGTAGAACATATTCCGTTTATGTAATTGGTTTATTTTCACTACTAATAGCGATATGTGTTTACTATTGGTTCCATGTATTCTTGTGTCTATACTTCGATTGAGTATAAAATTTGGTGCCATTGTACAGATTCACACAGCGAGATAAGTAGGTAAATTTTGGTGTGAGTATCACTCTAAATCGACAGTAATCGATCGTAATTATTGCTTCCAGAATCAAATCAATAGTCTTAGGTTTTATGTTCTCCCGTTTGTTAAACATTAAATTTTGAAATAACTACTAGTACCGAACCTAATCTGAATAGGGAATTTTAAGCTACAGACTGCATGTACGGCACTACTAACTGCTTCCGGCAAATGAGCGACCATAAGTTAATGAAGTCGCGCAAACTGCGTAGAAGTTAAGGCGGCAGGAAAAAATGGAAAATGTTACGATTAGTTTTCCCAATTTACAATATTCAGCGCTGAAAAATAATATTATAACTTAAAACAGGACAAACAGCAGATTTTGCTACCGCCATGTAGTTTGTATTAAATATCAAACCTAAAAATTGCATCCACTGGTTGTGCACTAGCCACATGCGATTCGGAGTGGTTGCCTAATGTTATTTAATACACGCAGCTTTGGAGTACGTGTCATAGCGATTCCGAAAATCTTGGTAATCTTTCTGTTATCGAAATGTAACCGGAATACCAAGAAAATTCTATATATGTGTTCCTCCGGGAATTGGATCATTATTTTTTAGTGTTTACAGCACCACATCTTCGTCAAGAAAAGCAACGGTTACTAACGGTTCTTTTAACCAAAGTTTTATCCTGTTTTGCTGCTTTCTTTAACTTTGCAATTCTGCCGAATAGGGCTTAAATTTTCTTAATATATACAATTTCATACTCGTGTGATATAATCTCATAATCTGCAACTTATTTTAGTGTTCCCAAATTTTGTGCGCCGCATGGTATATTTCTGTATAAAAAAATCTCTTAGCAATCGCGCGTCTTTCGTTTCGGAATTCTTACAGTCATCGTCTCCCTGCTTAAATAGCGATACTTTAGGTCTTTTCGAGCTGTAACCTCTGCAGCCCGACTTTTGTGAATTTTGAAGACAATTTATGGTACATACCATTCGACTGCGGTTTTTTGCGACGATATCCTAGGTTTTTGTTTTTTATCATTTTCCGTTTTTACAGTTTTGATATTTTGACTGTTATTTATATTTTCAAAAAAATAACCTATTTATAAATATATATTTGATTTTATTTTGCGTAAAATATTGAGTTTACTCTTTTGCTCGTTTTTTCTGATGTAATCGGGTAATGGATATTTGTAATTTTTGTTTCTATGCATATTTATATATCCATCAATCATCGTGTCGTCATAATATTGTAACCTAAAATTCAAAATATATTTTGGACATTTCAATATAGTACTCTCAACGCATTTAAGTAGGTTGTTCTTGAAGTCGGAACTATAAATACTAAGCGCCTAGGTATGCGGATTCCCAACTACTGTAAAACTTGCTGGACTTTAATGATAATTGAAAAAAGGAGAAACAAAACAAGAAGCCATACTCGACAACAGAATTTTCACACCTAGCTGTGTAATAATTTACCATTATACAAGTGGCAGCAAATTATAATGCAGAAATGAGTAGAAATTCGTTTGGACCATCGACGTCGCAAACTTCAGCTTGGACATAGCCAAAAGTAATAAAAGGCAACTAGGTGACTATCTTTGCGGCAAAATAGCATAATGGTTTGTGCATATTTTCTATAAATTGATTTGGTACAAAAATTCCGTTTTTTCTCAAATTCACTGCAATAATTTTTCGTACTAGGTGAAAAAGTATCGATCCGGTTTCGATGAAAATGCCACGCGACATTTCAATGGATATTGTAGTATATATATACTACGATAGGATATTGTAGTATATGTATATTTGTGAAAAAGTAGATACCTCTCATCGTTTTCCACCTCTGGTCCATCGTTTGTTTTTGTACTTATCCCCTGTGTGTTATGTTCAGATGGCTATGTCACTTCGGTGAAGATTGAAACTTAAAGGCAATTCGGTTGAAGATTGAAATTTAAGACTATACCTACTGCCGGTTTCTTTTATAAATTGGGTTTTTTTTAAGAAATTTTTTATTTTCCGATTTGCCGTATATATTAGTTAGGGACGTCTGTAATAGCTCTGAAATAAAAAAATTCGTTTGGTTTCGTACTTTCTCGCGGGAGTCCGTTGTGGCTTCTTAATTTTTGGAAGAGAAAATTTATCAGAAGAAAAAATGTTTTTGCCAATTCGTTTGGCATTGGGGAAATTTTTTTTTTTTTTTTTTTTTTATTTTATATACATTTTTTTTAATTTATAACAATATATAGTGTGATCGAACCTTGTTTTTGCATAATAGTATTGAACATTTTTATGTGTTACTGCATCTCTTTCAACCTTAAGATCAAACTTGGATTATATGAAATATACAACATTTATCTAAGATAAGTCAATTTTTTCAGAGCGAAATGCCGAATTTTTATTAGAAACCATATCTTGAGAAAGCGTCGGCTTTTATTTCTTTTTCGTGGTTGTTGTTGCCGTTGCAACCAATAAAGGTTAAAGGAATATATACATTACTCCATGAGTGTTTTACAAAAGTACTCGCAGCAAGTTGGACAAACTGGTTTTTCTTACTCATGCTGATGTTATTGAAATGGACTAGAATCGAACCACTTGTGAATTGGTTAGAATAGGTGAATCGAAGGAACCTAACCGGTCTCAGCCGAAGAGTAAGATAATTATTCAAGCAGTATTTATTTATCAATTGACCAATAAGTTTTTTTATTTTATTGTACGGCAAGAAGGCGAGGGGGGGGACAAAAATGTATGGAATAAGTAAGTGTACACATTTATGGCGGTAGGCTGAATGAAACTAGTGTAACCAAATTTTGCAAAGACAAAGTGTTTTGCGACTCATTTCCTCCCCACAGTATTAACTCAGTGCCCTTTTTTTAATCCTAGGGTACCAAATATTTTCTGAAATTAAGATTCAAATTTCCCGCGAATGATTTTTGGTGTAATTTGGGAGTTAGTAATTTGAGAAAAGTGGGTCTCAAAAAAATTTTAACTTGCCGGATTCACAAAATTTGGTGCTTTGTTTCGATTTATCGGAAAAATATTTGGGCCACATTTTTGCTCCGAGCTGAGATTTTGGGAAATATTCCCAAAAAAATAGTACGGTGTTTTCCAGCCGTGTCGGAAAAAGTATTAGCTTAATTTTGGAAAAAAGTCTCGGCACCAAATTTTAAGTCTGTTTTCCGTGCATCCTGGGGAAATTAGACCCAAAAAAATTCAGAATTGTGGTCGTAAATTAAATATTAGATCGGGTGTGTGCAAAACCATTTGTAAAGTCAAATGGGTTAAAATTTGGTACGACGTATATATTTTTAAAAGTTTAATCCATTAATTAATTGTGAACCGAAGTATTATGTTGACAAAGTATTACACGAGAGTGTAAAAAGACACTGATTTCTTAAATTCTTTTTTTTTTTTAATTATGTTAAAATTGTGCCGTTAATTCAGTTAAATTAGAAGATTAAGAATCCAGGGAAAACCCAGAATTTAGGAAAATAAAAATTAATTACGCGCTATAAGCGCGGCTGGTGACAATGACCCAAAGTAGGTAGAACTTGGCTGCGTGTGTATAGATATATATGTGTGTTTATGTACTTGACCATCTCGCCCCGGTACTCCCTTTTTCCCACCCCACCGGGGCAAATCCTCTCTTTTCCACAGCGTCGGGGGGGGGCGCGAGGGGGTTAGTGTTTCCCTCGTTGCCCTCAACGCCCCAAAATCGCTTGGGTAGCGGGTCCCTGGTAACCGGTCTCTCTTTCTACCGGCCGAATGATCGACTGGAGGTGCTACACGTCCTTGAGTAGTCTTTTCACTTAGGCATCCTAACGAGAGCCCAGGCGGTGTTCGACCTGAAATGTCCCAGTCCCGCCGCTTGTTATAGGAGTTAAATTTCTATTTTTCGATTCACTTTATAATGCACTACGAAATTTGACATAAAAATCCCGTCTGTTGTGCGCCAGTTGTTTGGAAGCTGAAGGTGGATACCCGAAAATTCTAAAACAAGGCAAATCGCGCTCGTTGCGTCGCGCCGCGTCCCGATCTCCAATGTATCCGGCATTGCCGTCCGTTGCCCCATTAACCCGGGACGCCCATAACCATTGACACTCTCTCTATCTGCGATGATTTTAGTGCCCCTATAACCGCTGCCTGTTGGACAGGGAAATCACCCCTCGTTCGAATCGCCCCTCCAAAGCGAGTCCAACAATACCTGGCAGGCGTCGTTCCGCCCAACCGTTAGCGCGGGAAAGCCCGCTGAAGCTCTACGTACTTATATATGTTGGAAGATTTACGTGGGTCCAACCCGATACTACGTCCACCCACCCGTGTTTGGTATAGATCGGTCCAGTTTTTTTCGTCCTGGGACCGAATCTCACCCCAGCCCCTCGAAAACGACCAGGGATTTCCCTTCTCCCGCTTGCCTCCCGTGCCCCTTCTTTCGCTCTCCGTGTCCTCACTGCCCTTTTCGA